>PVJS01050411.1:0-14326 GCA_004027185.1 Glis glis | reverse complement strand
CAACCTAGGTGTCCATCAACAGATGAGTGGATTACAAAATTGTGGGAAATACACACAATGGAATTCTACTCAGCAATAAAGAAGAACAAAATAACATCATTTGCAAGAAAGTGGAAGGATCTGGAGAACATTATGTTAAGTGAGATCAGTCAATCACAAAAAAAGAAGGGACATATGTTTTCATTAATATGCGCAACCTAAGGAGTAGTAGGGTTACACAAGGGACTCTGGTTGACAATGGAGAACCCTCAGCGGAACAAGGGAAGTGGTACAAGGGAAGGGGGAGGGCAAGAAAGAAGGGAATTAATAGAATTACTATCATAAATAATATGTACATGTGAAAATATACTAACAACATTCTTGGTACTTCATACGGGTGGGAGGAGGCGGGGGGCACTAAGAGCTGTGTGCATATATGTTAACATCAAATAGATATTCATTGCAATGTAAGACTCCAATGCACCAATAAAAGCATGTTAAAAAAATTATTTAGATACATAGGCTCATTCTGAAAGTTCCTAAAACATAATTGTGCACTATTATAACAAAACTACACTAAACTAAACTTGTCTGTTTTAAGATACAGGAGGATCGCAGGTTTGAGGCCAGCTTGAGCAACTTAGCGAAGCCCTTAGCAACTTAGTGAGACCCTGTTTCAAAATTTAAAAATAAAAAAAATTAGGGCTGGGGTGTAGCCCAAAGGTAGAATGCCCCTGGGTTCCATCCCCACTACCAAAAAAAAATAAGATGGTTAGAACATGTCTCCATCTACCACAATGAGATAGAAATCTCCCACTTCCCCACTCTCCTTTAAAGTAAGTACTAGAATAAAGGTTCCAGTATCAATGGCTTGGGCTCAGAGACTATACCTGGGCAAGGACTACGTAGATGTTAGCTTAAGCTTTTTCATAAATCCCAGTAGTTAGTCTGCTTGTTTCCTCTGAATGGCTATTAATTAGCTTTTGATGAGGATTTCTATCTCTTCTTTCCTACCACAGAAAATAATGATTTCATATATTTCTTTTGTGTTCCAGTCTCTGAGGTAAACTTGAAGCTCTTTAAGAGGTTTTCTGAGGGATTTTTTAATGACTGTGTTAAAAAGGAAAACTAGAAAATAAAATGACTACTTATGTGCCATTTTCCCCTTTCTTTTAACTAGAGAATAAAGGTAAAGACAGAGTTGAACATAAATGTTAAAGGCAGATCTTACTACTCTAAGGAATAAATCAATTTCTATTTTGGAGCAAACACAGATTAGGCATTTTGCCACAGAAACAGATGCAGAGTACACGTAAAAAGAAATATTCTGGAAGGAGAGATGGGAAAATAACTGAGCAGCTGAAGACATTGTCAGATTAGCATCAAGGCTGGACAAGTTAGGTGAAAAAGATCAAAGGATAAATATCTAAGAACTGTTAGCCTTTGATCAAAGACAAGGGAAGGGAATGGGGGAGTGGATGCAAGACTGGAATATAAGGCAACAGTGAGTAGAGGAGAAAAAGAAAGAGGAACTCTTGAGTCCCAATATTGAGAGGGAAGAAAAGCTCCTATGGCAAAGATTTATGACTAGGTAGCTGATATGATGGAGACTGAATATTAACTGGGCAAATAAAATCTCAGGATCGCCTTTTATCCATCCAATAGAAAATATCTGATACATTCCAAACTTGCAGGTAGTAGATTAACAACTATAATCATATTTATATACTGAATATAATGTATATTTTAATAATGTATTATTCAAAGTACATGAGTACCTCTTTATTGAAGTAAAAGTACAAATTCTTCACTCTTTGAGGTAGTATTCCTAATATGCAAAAACATAAAAATATAAGAAATATTTAATTATTGATTAAATATATTATATATTATACATACCACCAAAAACTCCTTTTTATCCACCATCTCATTGCCATCAGTGTCAAACATGTTGAAAGCTATTCTGAAGCCTGCATGTGGCTCTGCCATAGAAAACAGAAAAAGTAATCATGAAATGGAAGAATACATTTTAAAGTACAAAATCTCTTAGTTGTAAATAGTTACTCATATGCTGTACAGAAACACTTTATATGGTCAAGAAATTAAAGGCAACATATTACTATTAGTTAAATATAATAAAAACTATGAGGAAGCACACATATTTTTGCTTTATATATTAGCAGAATTAATAACAGAATTGATACTATACTTCTAAAGTACTTGTGTGACACTGCATAGCACTAAAGGAAAAATTTGACTACTTTCTTTCTATCCAAACTTATATTCAAAGTCTATCAATTTGTTAAAAAGGAAAACATCAGCTTATTATATTTGAAATATTTTCAGTATGTTTAACTATGTAGAGTGGCCGAAAAATAAAAATATGACACAATGAACTAGTCCCAATTCTTCAGAAATTATAACTGAAATGATCTATGGAAATGAATGTCAAGCATAAGAGATGAAAAATTTAGGTTTAAACTTCTAGAGGCTTCAAAAAAAGAAATATAAAAGGGGTTTGAATATGAAATTCACAATTTCTCCAAAATACAAAGAACAATTGCTTTTCTGAGAAAGATTTTTACATGTTATGAACTGCTTTGATTTGATGAACTTCATAACAAAGTTCACTTTGAGAACATACAGAAGAAAACCTGGACAGAAGAAAACCTGAAAGCATCATTCAAAGAAGAACACAAGTGCACAACACCCTTCTCAAAGTATTTGGCTGGCACTCTCTCTCTCCCTCTCTCTCCCCTTCCCTCCCCTTTTCTTTTCTCTCTTCTTCTCTTCTCTTTTGAACCCAGGAGCATTCTACCTCCAAGCTATACCCCAGACGTTTTTATTTATTTTATTTTGAAATAGGGACTCGCTAAGTTTCTGAGGCCTTGAAGATCCTCCTGTCTCAGCCTCCCAAGTACTGTGATTATAGGCCTGTGCCACTGCACCTGGCTTATTTGACCTTTTCTTTGGAGAAGACTAGAAAAAAATTTAAAAAGCCCCCCCATACAATCGCTATTCTCTGTTATAAAACCTTGAACCTGCCAAAAGATAAGCAGATAGCCCTGCTTTCTTAACTGGTATTTGCTGTCTCTGAAAATAACAGAAACAGAAGGCAGTCCTTTATGCTAGCCATTTCTTACATGTATTTTAGGAATCTACACTTATTTTCATTACCATTCACTTGTGAAAGAAACAAAATTTAAAAAGATCTCGAAAATACATATAGAAGGGAAGTCCTTACAAGCATTGTTTGGAAGAGAAAATAAAGTTAAAATAATAAAAGCTAAAGAGGAGACCCAGACAGGTACCGCAGATTATGTCGCCCACTTCCTGCCAGCCCCTTTTTCACATTTTTTCTTATTTCTATTCTAAACAACACTGCATTATTGTTCTATTCAAACTCCTTAGAAACTTCTAGAGATACGTCCTCAACTCCAAAGCAAGTTTCACAGCCCCCAACCTTCCTATTTTAAGCAAAAACCACTATATGTTTTTTTCTTCCTACACACTTAAACCATACCCTGTCCCATCTCAACAAGTGCCTTCCTAACCAGCACAGTTACCATTTTTGCCTATCACTCTGCTTATTAAAGTACTTATAACTTGTAATTTTGCATCCAAAGTTGTTCTGATGAACAAGACAACTTTTCAATATATTCCTGAGCCAAGCCTTGGCACCCACTCTGAGTCTTATGGTAACATTTATCAACTTCTTGACTTGTATCATCACTATTTCCAGGCTAGATTAATCTTAAATAGCCCTCTTACCAGCTACCGTTCTTTGGTACTAATTTTATTTTCACTTTGAGGCCAGGAGAAAAAAACACAGAAAAAAAATAAAAGAAGATAATTTTCGAAATATGCATGTGTACAAATATACAGATTCCCCTTCCACCCCTGAAAAAGTTCCCACAACAGAACTCACTGTAGCATCATTCTTTATTAAGAATAGCAAAGTGGTGAGCTATTTCTCATCATGGAAATACAAGGTATTTTAAAACTTGTTTCTAGTGGCAAAGTTATATTGATGTTTTTGTTTCCATACATTTCCACAAATTCCCGCAACTAGAAATTCCAAGAGCAATATTCTCTCATTATTCCTTTCTTCATTCATTCACCAACTATTTTTTGAAAGGGTATTATGTTCAAGATTTTATTCTGGACACAGATGGACAAAAAAGATTACATTTGCCATTATGGACTTTGCACTCTATTGGGGAGGAACAAACAAGAATATGTAAAAAATGAAACTTTCAAATAGTGCTGTGAAGAAAAGAAAACATGCTAAAAAGAGCTGGGCATAGTGGCATGCATTTATAGTCCCAGCTACATGAGGGGCTAAGGCATGGAGTGCTGGAGCCCAGGAGTTGAAAGACCAACTGGGGCAGCACAGCAAGACTCTATTGTTGAGGGGAGGGGAGGCTAGAGGAGGGGAGGGCCCCCAAACAAAAAAACATGGTAAAGGGAATAAAAAGAGATGGGAAAGGGGGCTATTTTAGAGAGGATGGTCAAGTAAGGATTCTTTAAGCTTTCACATTTCAAATCAGAAACTGAATGAATTCTCATGAGGATCTTGAGGAAAGCACTGATGGCAGAAAGAGTACAAATCCCTGAGGTGAGAATTCAAGGAATAGAAAGGCCAGGTGGCTGGAGCACAGTAAATAGAGCATACAATTTCCTCTATTAAATGCAAAGAAAGTGAACTGAAAATCTTAGAAAAACCTTCACGTATTTCTTAAGAGCTGCTGCTTAAGAGAGGACGAGAACAACAAAATTGCTATAGGGTGTGGATGATGGGGATTCTCATAGACTCAGCAACAGACTCAAGACTCATTCTCTCGCATTAGACTCAGAAAATCTAGTTCAAATGAATACAGTAAAAACTTTATAAGTTATTATATGACCTGATCTTTGGGGTCTTGTGTAGATTTATACAAAAAACTGATCTATAATATTAAATTTACAATTTATGAGTATTTATTCCTAAACCACAAGCCAAAATATTTGACTCTTGATAGTGCTAAACTTAGCATTTTCTACAGCATTTAGACATAAATTTTGCAGAACAGCAAAGATATACCTAAAATGATTTTGCATCTAGAAATAGATTTAATAAGTATACTTACTTGTTAAAATACATAAAAGAAAAAGATATTCTGTGTAAGAAATCACACCTAGAAGAAAAATAGTATCAATTATGCTACATAAAATATTATTTTATCTTCATACATGTAACAAAGTAAAATATTCTACTAGAAAGACCATTATGAATAGTTTAGAGTTTTAAAGTGAATGCATCACATAGTTTTAAATGAGACTAAATTATTACTGTAAAATCATTGTAAAAGCAGCAAAATTAATTTTACTTTAATTATTCCACATGGCATTGTAGAAACTCATACAAAATTCCCACTAATGCTCTCAAATATATTGACAAAAAAAGGAAAATTATAATTTTACTTATAGTTGTAACTTATAAACTTGTTGCTACTTTTTAATGTATGAATCTAACATAAAATAGAAAGGGCAGAAATGGTTAATAAAGAGTAATTAATTTTTAGTGACACTTCAATAAAACATTAGACATTCTTGCTTACAAATTTGATTTTCATATTACATTAAAAAAATAAAACTCGACAGTCATGTTTTCTGCTGTCAAATTATCATTTATTTTTGACAAATAATACTTCCATTAAATGTACTATAAGAAATTTTATTTTAATTGAATGGTTCATGCTTCATGTACCCTGCATCCTGAGTTCTCTGTAATCCCATAATTAAAAACTTTAAAACAAGTTTGTTTGAAGTAAATAAAGCTATATATTCTATTACTTGAATTTCTGCTTTTTAGACTATAATATCCCAAGATAGAATTAATGGCTTAACTGACCATCCAAATAAGATACTGAGAAAATTATAATCAGAAATAAGTCTGTAATATTTATCTAGATAGCAAATAGTTTTGATGTTTAGTACAAGGGTATTTTAAAAATCCCTAATCAGATTGTGAACTTTTAAAATCTCCGTTTCATCTGATGTTCTTTGAGGCTACCCTCTTTGTTACAGAACAAAGAGAAGAGTCACTGTCAGGTTTGTCAGACTTGAAGGGAACTATCTAGGAGACTCTGAAAGCATTCTCTTCTTTTGTTTATATTAGAATATGTTACCTATAGACAGATAGTTCCGGTTGATTTCCATGCATGTTATGGGAGAAAGATTCTGAAATGGTCAAGGTATATAAAGATAATACACTTAGATTCCATAGTGATCCCTCAAAAAAAAAAAAAAAGGAAAAGGAAAACAAGGGAAATGAGATAGAAATGGGCTTGCTATTTCCACAATCCCATCTCACTGTTATTCTAATTCACCTGGTAGAATACACAGAAGTTGCTGGTTGGTACAAACAACTTTAATAACTGCTACACAACTTTTATTAGATAGTTAATTCAAGATTTCCCTCAAGTGAGGATTACTTCACAGTGAGTCTTGATCATGGTAGGCACTTGTCTACATGGTTACTGAGGTGGCTTACTCCACAGAGAAGGAGAACAAAATGAAACTCATGATGTAATTTAATAAAAATGGTTAAGAAAAAGAAAATACTGCTAAAAATGAACTGTAGATTCTTCTTTTTTTTTTGTAGTACTGGGGATTGAACCCAGGGGCATTCTACTTGAGCTATACCCCCCGACCCTTTTTTATATTTTTGTTTTGAAACAGGGTCTTGCTGGGTTACTGAGTCTTACTATGTTGCTGAGGCTGTCCTTGAACCTGCAATTGTCCTGTCTCAGCCTCCCAAATACTGGGATTTACAGGTGTGTGCCACCATGCCCAGCTGAACTGTAGATTCTTAATGCTTTCCAATTACAAAAATGGAAAACTGTAAAACTAACCTTTCAATTTATTCAAAGTTACCTAGGATCAAAAAATAAAATAAAAATAAACACTAAGCATATAGTAATGGCGCAGTCTTTAGAAAGAGGATATGATGTGAACTAGTTTTCTTTCGAAAATTCAGTAACAAAAAATTTTAAAGGAAGTTTCTTAAAAGCATTATATTGTTTAATTCCTGTATCATGATGCATTAGAGTTGGCTATTATAACTAAGTCTATGTAACACTTGTTTTCATAAATGTTCTAATTTCTTAAAAATTACATAACTTTTCCTTACTGGGTAATAATTTTAAGCAGATAAATTTCATTTTAAAATGAATCTTCGATAGCGCTAAAGATTTAGCTTTAAAATTACCCTGCTTCTTAATCTCTCTAAAAAAAATAGAAAAAAAGCAAGTATCTCTGTGTTTCTCTACTAATCCTAATGGTTCTAAAACTTTAGGGAATCACAGATTACCTTCATAATCTGATCAGTTTGATACCAATGCAAACTATTCTACAGGGTAGCCATTGGCCAACTATAGCTGTTTAAATTTAAGTTAATCAAAATTAAACTAAAAATTCAGTTCCTCAGTTACGCTAGCCACATTTGAAGTGCCCAATAGCTACATTTGGATAGTGGCTACCATATGAAACAGCACAGAAACAGAATATTTCCACCACTGTAGTTAGTTCTACAGGACAGTGCTGAATAAATCCTCTCCTCTGAATAAAAATCCAAGTATGTACATAACATAAGGAAGATTAGAGCACGTCTAAACTCAGGACTTCCAGATTACACTTATTCCTTAATTAAAAAGAATTACCTTCCTCCATGCATTTGTTTTTCTCAGATTATTTTATTTTCCCATTAAATGTAATGAGGAAAATTTTTGAAATTTACCATACTTACCTATTCCTTTTGAGTTTTGAATATTCCTGATCCTATTATCTCACTCTAAAATCTAAATAGTAATCTTTTAAAGATAATTGCCAGAAAAAATTCTCTGAGTGTGTTAAAACACTCTGATCCAGATTTCTCACAGATTTAAAAACCCTAGTTATGTAAAGTCTACAATAAAAATTAGGTATCTCTTTCAGAATACATGTAATACAGTTGGAAACAATTTGAATTTCTAATTCTTTGTTGTTGTTGTACTGGTGATTGAACCCAGGGGTCTTCTCCCTATGAGCTACATCCCCAGCCCTATTTTATTTTTTATTTTATAATACAATCTCCCTAAGTTATCATGTGCAGGCCTTGACCCTGCAATTCTCCTGTCTCAGCTTCCCAAGAACTGGGATTATAGGTGTGTACCACTGCACCTGGTTTGAATTTCGAATTCTACTCAGATAATAAAGTATATGAATTATAACTAATCCTTTAAAGTATCTGTCTTTAAGGAATATGCTACAGCAAGTTTAATATTTTGAAATAAGTACTGATTAGCATTGAAAAACAAAGAAAACAAAATAAAACAAAAAATTTAAGAAAACATAAAGAAAAGTAACTGCTTACTTAATTACTTTAATTTTTTGCATATTTTATATTGGAGAATATAAAAATATTCATTCCTTCTTAAGATTAAAGATATTTTATAGCTGGGCATGGTGGTGCACGCTTGTAATCCCAGTACTTGGGAAGCTGAGACTGGAGGATCGCAGGTTCACGGCCAGCCTCAGCTACTTAGTGAGGTCCTCTGCAACTTAGTCAGATTCTGTTTCAAAATAAAGAATAAGAAATAGGGCTGGGGGTGTAGCTCAGAGGTAGAATGCCCCTGGGTTCCATCCCTGGTACCGCAAAAAAAAAGATATTTTATTAATCAATTGTTCTATAAATATGTACAAAAAGTACATTGTGGAAGTTGCAATATTTTATTAATCAATTGTTCTATAAATATGTAGAAAAAGTACATTGTGAAAGAAAATTGCAATAATGACCATGAAACTTGCTTGTGAGCAAATGTATGGATTGACAGATTAAGTCAGATACATGGATACTGATAATAGACGGAGTTCAAACAGGTGGATTTTGCAGTGACCATTTCTATAAAAGAAACATGTTCAAACTGGTTTCCAAAGTTTTTCATATTAATTCAATTTAGGAATATCTATAATTTCCTAGAATCCAAATGGAAGGAAGAAAAAGAGACATTTGAAGATCTAATATTCTTATCTTTTTTATTTATTTATTTTTTTGCGGTACCGGGGATTGAACCCAGGGGTGTTCTACCTCCAAGCTACACCCCCAGCCCTATTTTTTTATACTGTATTTTGAAACCGGGTCTCACGAAGTTGCGGAGGGCCTCACTAACCAGCTGAGGCTGGCCGCAAACCCGGATCCTCTGGTCTCTGCCTCCCAAGTACTAGGATTACAAGCGTGTGCCACCACGCCGGGTCTTTATCGTTTTTTATTTTATGGTGCTGGGGATTGAATCCAGGGCCTCACATATACTAGGCCAGCACTCTCCCACTGAGCTATATCCTGAGCCCAAGACCTAGTATTTTTGAAAAATGCATTCTACGGGGTAAATATAACCTATAGCTTTTCTTTTTTGTTCTCACTTGTTTAATATGTAAAAGGATAATAAAAATGGTAGTCAGAGTTGCAGTTTTTAATACATTCTTATAATGTTGGCCTCCCAGAGAGCATTATTTCAAATAGCTGAAGAATTACCTATCTTTCTGGTTATCAGATCTGCTAGGTAACCTATGCTTTTCAGTGTGGATTTTTTTTAAACCATACAAGTTAATTTTGTTGTTAAAAAAGTGAAAGATATGAATAATACATATAACATACAAATAATAACATAAAAACCACTCTTAATCACACTACCCACAAATAACATTACTACCCATTTTAGTGTTTTTCTCTTCAGATTTTTTTCATGCATACATTCACACACAATTTTAAAAATTACTTTGAGTATAGTGAAAAAGTGTCAATACTAAAATGCATAAGTACTAAAATTAAGTTACCTCTTTCTTTAAGATTTCGAAATAGCTTTGATGATCCCTTCCAAACTGGTGGTGTTTCTGAGAGCATTTGATTTAATTCCTATGACAGAAGGTTTCATAATACTGATTAACAGGTAAACCACTTTCTCATAAAATAGATAAAAAATTAAATGTCTATGCAAATAAATTCTCCACTTAAAAGACCTGAAATGTGGCATTATTTATCCTATTCTATGTCTGTAGTTCATTCAACCACAAAACCCAAATATAAATGATAAAGGTACTCTACTAAATTGAATTAGAGCTATTCAAAATTTGAAATAAATTTAGTAACTGGAGGTATACATAGATAAGAAAACAATGTTAAGATAAAACAGTCAGAGATGATCACCTGGCTTCACACTGTTCTTTGTCTTGGATTGAAGGAGCTTTGAGCAGAGGAAATAAATGAACAAAGGAATATGCTAGGAAGGAATTAAGAGTATTTTGATGGTGACTCAAAAAATAATGACATCTGATGAAGTGGGAGAATAAGGGTATTGAATTGTGACCAGTTTCAATTTTTTTTTCTAATTTTAACTTAAATATAAAGAAAAGAACACAGACTTCAACTGATGTCTAGTCAACTTTTGTGAAAATCATACTACGAATGCTGGTGGGAAAGTACTGAAGAATTTAAACATTTGAATCATTGCTCATGTATCAAAACAATTTTGAATTTATTGTTTATACTTTGCAACATAACTAATAATAACTAAAATAACTATAATTTGGTTAATTGTGAAGAAAATTGATTAAAGGATTTGGTAAGGTAACTTGAATTATTTTGAAATTTAAAAATTACTCTGCTTAGTAACACATTTAAAAACAACAACATAGAGACCATGTCTATTTCTAGATCTGATCCCTGTTACTCAAATTGTGGTTCTCCAACAATCACCTAGGAAATTATTAGAAATGAATCTCAATTCCCATTGCAGACCTATTGAACCAGAATTTGTATTTCTCACAAGATTTTTGTGCACATTCAAGTTTTAGAAGCACCTCAAACTCTTACTGATGCATTTGCACCTAAAAATGCTCTGTATTTATAAACAATCTTACAATTTTTTTTTCAGTACCGAGGATTGAACCCAGAGCCGCATGCTAGGCAAGGGCTTTACCACTGAGTTACACCTCCAGCACAGCACTTAAACAATTTTTTTTAATTGCAAAGCTGAGTTAGTAGGAAAATGAGGGAATCTCTGGGATGCCAAGGCAGAAAGAGCATTTTTAGGAAATTTATGGACTCCTTAGAGCCCATCTGTGGATTCTTGCACTCATTTCTTTTATGATGCTGTATCTGCATTGGAGATAACAGATGTCACCAAGTGATTCAGTGTCGCATTAGTAGCTAATGTGTGGATGTAAGACTTTGGTTATAAATAATAACAAGAAGCTGCGTATTTACTGTTTAGACAAAAGTAAACTCCAATATTTTAGTTAATATAAGAGATTTTTAAAAAATTTGGAATATATTTTATAAAGCTTAATTTACATCATCTCTTTTGTATAAATATTATCTTTCCCCATTTTAACTGTGTATGGCTTCTAACTTCTGTTCTAGCTTAAACTCTGCTAGAAAAAAATCAGTTATCTTTTGAGTTCCCGCTATATAATTAGCAATGGACTCATATAAAACCTCAATTAATTTTTTAAAACAATGTATATTTTACTGAGATTTAAAATGGATAAGTAACTCATCCAAGGTCACACAGCTAGTAAATGATAGCAATAGATCTTTATAGACATCAAGCAGTTTATTTTAGTAATAGTCTAGTTTCTCCTGGTCTAAATCATCTAAATGACACAGTTATCTTTTTTTTCTGCTAATTTTAAGGACTTTAAAATTTATTAAAATCTTTATATTTCCATTTATGCTGGGAATCTCTCTTCTTATTCTCACTGCCTACCTTGGACTTTCACATGTAGTAGTGTTGTACGAAAAGGAATTTAGACTTTGTCCCTGGCTCCCGGGAAAGGAAGATTCTAAATCCTTGGATCATACTTGAGTTTATGTTAAGGAGATGATCAGGATAGCGTCTGGTCACCAGAAGGAACAATTATGATTAGAAAGTTGGAGTGTTGACTTAGTTCAACCTTTTGGGAGAGGTGGCACAGAAACTGAGTCCAATCACATAGCAATGACTCAAGCAATCATGTCTAGCTAATAAAATCTCAAGAGAAATTCTGGACACCAAGCTCGATGGAGCTTTCAGGTTGAAGAACACGCTGGTATGGAAGGTGACACACCTTGACTCCACATGAAGAGGGCACAAAAGCTCTTTGTCAGGACACTCTCAGATTTAACCCTTTGTCTCTTCATTTGACTGGTCTTCATTTGTATCCTTTATAATAAAGATCTAATCATATGTATTACATTTTCCTGAGTTCTGTGAGTAATTTTAGCAAATTATTAAACCCGGGGGGGAGTTGTGGTAAACTCCTGGATTTGCAGCCAGTAAGGTCAGACATGTGGTGTGGCCTGGAGACCCCTGAACCTGTGGTAAGCATTTGAAGTGAGGGCTGTCTTGTGGGGTACTATGCCCTTAAAATGACTAGTAGAGTTTGACACTATCTCTGGGCGGTTAGTGTCACAATTGTATTGCAATATTGCAAGTAGGCACCAAATAAATACTGGCTGAATTAAATCCAGTTTCCTAAACTATAGATGCTTTTTTTTTTGGTACTGAGGATTGAACCTAGGGGTCTTCTACCTCCAAGTTACACCCCCAGCTCCTTTTGTTTTTGAAACAGTCTCCCTAAGTTGCTGCGGTTAGCCTTGAGTTTGCAATCCTGCTGTCTCAGCCTCTCAAGTACTGGGATTACAGGCATGCACCACCATGTCACACAGACTATAGATGCTTTTTAAAAGATTTATACAATTTTATTAAATGAATAGTTTAAAAAACATTACATAGTTAATACATATATATTATAGAACAATTAGTAAGCAAAGAGAAAACTATTATCAAAACAAACTAAACTTAAGCTTTAACATTATTTTAATCTGATTCTCTAGCTAGGCATCTTCATATAGTATTTTGTTGTTGCAAATATTATATCATTCTCTGTATACTATTTTGCAACCCTTTCTTTGTAGTTCATATACATTTGGCATATTTTCCTGTCTAATATTCTTCATTTTCATATTAATGGATACACAGCTGTTGTCTATAACAGAAGTTCTGAAATTCAACTTTAGATTCTTAAAAACACTATGGGCCCAAAAGAGACATTGTTACATTGTTTATATATCTTTCAATATTTAATTTGTTTAAAAGTAAAACAAGAAATATTCATGTATTTATCATGGTACTGGGGATTGAATCCAGGGACACTCTACCACTGAGCCACACTCCCAACACTTCATATATATGTGTGTGTTGTATGTGTGTGTGTGTGTGTGTGTGTGTGTGTGTGTATGTGTGTGTTTTGAGACAGGGTCTTGCTTAACTGCCAAGATTGTCTCAGCCTCCCAAGTACTTGGGTTACAGATATGGGCTACCATGCTCAGCTCAAGAAATTTATAAAAGACAAGACTACACAAGCACACATTCCATTAGCCATCAGAGCAATGATCTCATTGCTCATCATACAAGCTCTAGAAAACTCTACATTCATGAGGGAATGAGAGTTAATAAAACAAGTAAATATCTTCTTAGTATTATGATGAAATGGCTTTGACCTCATACATCCTTGAAAAGTTCATTGTGTTTTAAAGAACTGCTGGTTCATATTATTCTGCAACTTGCTGTTTTACTCTGCTCAACCTTATGTCTTGTAGGTCTATTCCACATTGACACACATAGTTACAATACATTTATTCATTTTAATGCCGTATTACTACATTTATCTTTGGTATGTCTATTCCATAATTCTTTTATACATTTCTCTAATAATTGACATTTATATTGTTTCTCATTTTTTGCTATTACAGTCAATGCTGCAGGAAACATGAATAGCATTCCTGGTGCAAACATTTCTTTAGAACACCTATCTTGAAGGAATAGTTCTGATATGCATTTTCAATTTTATTAGGTATTGCCAAATTTCTCTCAAACATGAATATAGCAATTTATGATCTCACCTGGTTCCTTCTTGTCGTTGCTAATTATTGGCATTGTCAGATTCCTGGAACTTAATCTGGTGGGTGTGAAATAGTGTAGTATCACTGGTTTAATTTGCATGTCCTTGGTTACTAGTGAAGTTGAGCTCCTTTACAAGTATTTATAGGTTATTCTAACTATGTTCATTTTGAGCTGATTATCTTTTTATATTGATTTACAGGAGTTCTATATGACTACACTTAATCTTTTTTAGTAAGTTGTGTTTTAATAAATTACAAGCATATTCTCTCATCTATCATAAAACTATTAACATTCTTGATACTTCCTTTTGGTGCCAAAGTA
The DNA here is from genome assembly GCA_004027185.1 of Glis glis. Taxonomy (NCBI): domain Eukaryota; kingdom Metazoa; phylum Chordata; class Mammalia; order Rodentia; family Gliridae; genus Glis; species Glis glis. The sequence goes on along the minus strand of PVJS01050411.1, from coordinate 62 downwards.
TTTTAATACCTAATTTGGTATATTTGCCAATAATTTCCTTTGAGGTTTTTTTTTTTTTTTTT
>PVJS01050410.1:0-14327 GCA_004027185.1 Glis glis | reverse complement strand
TTCCCTCTCCTTCCCTCCCGTCTCCCCCAGTTAGTTCACCTTCTTCACTCATCTGAGGTTTTCTCTCTTTGTGGTCCCTCCAGTGTCGTGGCTCATCATCCTCTGACCTCAGCACAGGGGTACTATGGGGCAGGGCTGGGGGCTACCCCTCCCCACGTCCCCAGTGCCAGGGTAAGGGGTTCTCCCGGGGTGGGGCCAAGGGCTCACCCGCCCCATGTCTCCAGCGCCAGGGGGAGGGGTTCTTCGGGGGTGGGGCCAAGGGCTCACTCACCCTGCGTACCCAGCTCCGGGGGTCTCTGGGGATGAGGCCATGGGGTCACCCGCCTTGCGTCCCCAGCACTGGGGGGTCTCCGGGGGCAAGGCCAGGGGCTCACCCGCCCCAAGTCCCCAGCGCCAGGGATCTTCGGGGGCAGGATCCAGGGCTCTCCCGCCTCACGTCCCCAGAACCGGGGAGGGGGTCTCCAGGTGCTGGGCCAAGGGCTCACCCGCCCCATGTCTCCAGTCAGGGCAGGTGAACCCTTGGCCCCACTCCCAGAGAACCCCTCCCCCCAATGCTGGGGATGCGGGGCGGGTGAGCCCTCGGCCCTGCCCCCGGAGAACCCTTCCCCCTGGCACTGGGAACACGGGGCAGGTGAGCCCTCTTCCCCACCCCTGGAGACCCCCGTGGGGCGGTAGAGCCCTGGGCCCCACCCCCGAAGACCTCCAGCACTGGGGACGCGGGGCAGGTGAGCCCTTGGCCCTGCCCCCAGAGACCCCCCTCCGGCGCTGGGGACGTGGGGCGGGTGAGCTCTTGGCCCCGCACCTGGTAACCCCCCCAGTGCTGGGAACGTGGGGCAGGAGAGCCCTGGGCCCCGCCCCCAGAGACACCCCCCCAGCACTGGGGATGCAGGGCGGGTGAGCTCTCGGTCCCGCTCCCAGAGAACCCCTCTCCCCAGCACTGGGGACACGGGCGGGTGAGCCCTCGGCCCTGCCCCCGGAGAACCCCTCTCCCTGGCACTGGAGAAAATATCTTAAGTATCTGCTGTGGGGATGAAGCTGGCCCCCAACTCCTATTTTTTTTTTCACTGAATGTTAAGTTGGTCAATTTCCTACCTTCTGTGCTAGGGATGGAAGAAGATTCCCACACTTCTCCCAACCATTAGTGATGGAAATGCTGGCTCCCCTGGCCCACAAGAGCCTCAAGTGAAAATTCCAAGGGTTGTGGGAAAACCATTAGAGGTACTTTCTTTGTAAGACACATGGTAGGAAAAGTCACTCAAAGATACCATTTTAGAAGAATATTTTTGCTGATTTTTACTGCAAATTGCCACAGATAACATAGTAATTATGTATGTTGAAAATAGTCTAATTCTGAGTCACTCAGTAAAGATTAAAGAAAAAAATGATGGAGAAAAAAAATCTATTTGAAAATTTCATGTAGCAATCCTTTCAAAATAGAGTCCCACTTTCCTAGGAGAGTCTTCCTGTGTTCAAGGGTCATTTGACTGAGAAGCTGATTTCTCTGAGCAGCTGTTTTATTGCTTGGAGAAATCACGAATTTTTTAACTCGTTAAAAGATGATAAGCCTAACACAAATCAAGTAGGCTATGAGATAAAATTATTAAAGGAACAGAGTCATTCAGAACACATGGTGATACTTGTAAAAAGTGAAATTATGAATAAGATCATGGGCACACGGGGACAGGTGAAGGAATTGCAGAACGTGGAAGACAGTGACTGGAAAATGGCTACTGTGAACCATCAGGAAGTGTGGAAGTACAGAATGATGAGACCATCTCTCTCTCTCTGTGTGTGTGTGTGTGTGTGTGTGTGTGTGTGTGGTCCTGGGGATTGAACCCAGGGGCATTCTACCTCTAAGCTACAATCCCAGCCCTTTTTTTTTTTTTTTTGAAACAAGGTCTCCTTAAATTGCTGGGGCTGACCTAGGATCTGCAATGCTCCTGTCTCAGCCTCCCAAGTACTGGGATTACGGGTATGCATCACCATGCCGGGCTTATTTGATTTTTTTACATTTTTATCACTTCACAACTTTTGTTCATGTATTAGGAAGCTAATATTTTACTTAATGCTCTTTTATTTCATAACTTGTATTTATATTAGAATAGCTAAAAGTGTCTGAGTTTACCCAAAATTTATTGAATAATATAAAGGTTGAAATTAATTTACTAAAAATGTAGAAACTGGGACTATCACTAAGTATACAATGGTTACTGGGATAACAGGTGTGTGCCACTATGCCTGGCTGGAATAGAAGTTATTGATTCAAGTCTTTCATTTTATTCAGAGCCAAGGCAAAAAGGAAATCTGAGATGTGGGTTCTGTGGTTCACGTTCCTACCAAGATTGATGACCACTTCCTGGCATTTGGTTCTGATGGAGCAATCAGGGCTTATTCCCTTTCAACAATACAGGATCACACAAGTTATGACCTGCTGGTATTGGAAACAGCCTGGCATGCCAGGAATTTCCTGACCTATTATGCCGAGGTTTTCCATCTTCTTTTGACTTCCTCTTTTCTAGGCTAAGACAGGGCATTTCTTCTTAGTGGAGGTAGTAAGGAGGAAGTGGGTTCTCTTATCAGCTTCTAACTCCTCATCAGGAAAGAACAATAAATTTTAAAAATGGAGGCCCTTTCAGTGTTCAACTATGAATTTTAAGAAAGTAGAATATTGTATGCAGCAAGAACTTGCAGCTCTCTATGGGTACCCTAGAAAGAGGAAAATACCTGCTTCTTTATCTCTATATTCCCTCTGCTGTAAGCACTGAGGAGGCAGAATCTCTGTCTGTTCACTAAGCAGACAGTTTTGTAGTTTTAGGACATAAACAATAAATACCTATTTGCTGAATGAATGGATGAATATTTAGGTACTGCAGTGATCATAGAAATGCCTGGAATATAGGTAGCTATGTAGAAAGTAAAATTGTTGTCTTTGGAGATAAAACACTGACTCTTATTCAACATAAATGCAATCCTAAAGTAGACTTTGATTAAACAAATAAGTTTAAGCTGGGCATGATGGTGTACCCCTGTAATCCCAGTACTTGGGAGGTTGAGACAGGAGGATTACAGGTGTGAGGAAAACCTCAACCATGGAGCAAGACTTTCAGAAACCTAGCTAGACTTTGTTTCAGAACAAAAAGACAAAAAGGGTTGGGGCTGTAGATGCCCCTAGGTTCAATACCCAATACCCCCAAATAAAGAAGTTTAAGATTCTTAGGACCACGTCAAAAAGTCTAATCTCTTTTTTAATGGCAAGTTGATATTTAGTCATTCGGAGTTGTGTAGGTTTATTCAATTTAATTTCAATATGTAGTTCCAAATACTACCAAAATCCTCTGATTTTTGTCCTGTTTTGTTTTGATCAACTAACCACGTTAAAGGACAAAGAAAATACAGGTAACCTGGGGTATCATTCAAAGTTCAAACAAAGAAACATATATATTATATATATTTTTACTATATATATTAAGGGAAAAATATATTAAGGGATTTATTGCAAGGAAGTATCTTAGATGATTGTGTGACAACTGAAGTTCAGACTGGACTTCCTCATCTCATACTGGAGCTGCTCTCCACAGGAAGCTTCCTTGTTCAGGGATGTTAGAAATAAATTTCCATGGCGTCATAAGAAAAGACATATATTTGAAAGTGGTTCAGAAAGGTGATTTTACTTCTTGCAAAAAGGGATCCTGCCACCAGTAAAATCCAGTGTGCAAGAACAACATGGCGGAAACTTGCTGGGTCTTTTATTTCCAATGCAGGGCTCCTGTGCTGTGCTCCTATTGGTGGGAACCTTAGCTGCATAATCTTTATGCCATTGGCTGAAGGGGATGCCAGGAGGAGGGCTTGGCACTTAAAATTTCTGGGAAAGCTAACTTTACAAAAAAATATAAGCACTCACAAGGTTACAAAATGTCAGTTTTACAAAATGGAGCTTAAGTCAAGCTATTCCTTTGATAGAAAAGATATAATTATATTCTCACAGGAAGAATCAATTCTGCACTTAAAACCACTCACTGGATTGAATCAGGATTTATTTAAAGTCAATTGACTATGAACTTTAATCATATTTACAAAATACCACTACAGAAATATGTAAATTAGTGTTTGAAGACCTGTAGACTATAGTGAACACATAAAACTGTCTATCACAGTATGGTAGTTTGTGTAGGGGAAGGTGAAGATGGCAGGCTAACCTTTTTTGTTTATTTGTTTCAAGAAGCTTAGTTAAAGGGAAAAAAAAGGATATCCCACAAGGCAGAATATGATTGCTTCTTCTAGACAATTTTAACTGAAGTGATTTCGGGAAAACTTAGAAAGAAAATGGCTTCCAACTCAAAGGATGAGAAATATCAATATTAAAATGGCATTGGGCAATAGGATCTGTTAGAAGGCACTAGACCTCAGTGCTACCTTCACTAATGACTACGTGACTTTGAAAACCTCTGCTAAGCTCTCTGAACTTCAGGTATGATTTTTAAATTGAGATCATAAGCATGATCTACCTAATTTAGAACAATTTTTAGTAATAAAATGTGAAAATATTCAGTACATTATAAAATGTTTTCAATATTAATGTCCCTTGGTATTTTATCTAAATTTCAATCTCTAAATTTTTATTTTATGATGAGTGGACTAATGCTTTCCAAAGATGCCCACATCTAATCCCCTGAGTCTGTGAATGTTACTTTAAATGAGAAAAGGGACTTTTCTGATGTGATTAAAATGAAGACTCTTGAGATGAGCAGAATATCCTGGATTATCCATGTGAGGCCAATATGCCCACAAGTTTTTGAAAGAGGAAGATAGGACAGACAGAAAGAGAGTGACGTCGTGATGAAAGCAGAGGAAGAAAAGGAGGTGTGATGACAGAAGTGGAGGTCTGGTGATGTGATTGCTGGCTGGAAGGGGACTGCGAGCTGTGGGTGGCTCTCTGAGCTAGGAAAAACAAGGAAACAAATTCTCCCCAAAAGCCTTTGGAAGAAACATCACCCTGCCAACACCTTGACTTTGGCCCAGTGAAAGTCATTTTGGATTTCTGGCCTCCAGAATAAAAAATTTATGTTGTTTTAAACCACTAAACTGTGGTACTATGTTACAGCAGCAAATAAGAAGCTAATACTGGTGTGTTGTCCTTAAGGGTATTTACTCTATCATAGAATACCACTTGTCCCCAATATCCATTCTATCATTTGTCTATCTTTAGCTGAAAATATTTAGAATAAAGGGAAAATTCTCCAGTTTTCTTTGCAGCGAGGATGGCAAATAGCTAAGTATTTTTTCCTATGGGAGGTAAAGAGAAAGGATTGATGCAACTTCTATGAATTATTCTTATAGGAAGGAGGTCTTCATTCTATCTCTTCTGTCTGTTTTGTGTCCTTTGTAATGAAGACATAATGAATGGAGCTACAGCAGTCAACGTTTACCATGAAATAGAAGGTCATGTTGAGGATAGCAAAGTCAAAATTTAAAGAGCTAGGGTCCATGCTCAGACTTTAGTTTGAGAGTCAAATCAACTTTTGTCTTGTTTAAAACATAATTATTAGCCGGGTGTGGTGGCACACGCTTGTAATCCCAGCACTTGGGAGACTAAGACAGGAGAATTGCAGGTTCACAGCCAGCCTCAGCTACTTAGTGAGGCCCTCCGCAACTTAGCAAAACCCTGTTTCAAAATAAAGAATAAAAAATAGGGCTGAAGGTATAGCTCAGAGGTAGAATGCCCCTAGATTCAATCCCCAGCACCACACACACACAAAAATAAATAAATAAATAAATAAAATACATGATTATTTTGAGTTTTCAGGTACTTGCAGCTAAACTTAATTTTAAATAATACATTTCTATTTCTTAATTAAGAAGACACTTCTTTTGCCTGCATAATATAAAAGGAGTATTAGGTAAAACTCCTAAAGGCCAAAGTTTAGTCCATGTTTCTATAACAAAATACCTGAACCTGGGTAACTTATAAAGAAAAGAGGTTTTTCTGGAGATTCAAGGGCATAGTGCCAGCATCTGCTCCACCCTGGTGTGGTCCTCATTGTGGTGAGCAGCACATGCAGAAGAGAAATTCAGACTTGAGGAATCTAATCCAGTCCTATGAGACCTACATTAATCCCCTCCAAGGGTGGTGCCCCTCATCCCCTGATCACTTTTCACTAGAACCCACCTCTTAAAGGTATCAAAATCTCAACATCTTTACCCTAGGAACAAAGCTTGTAGCACATGAAACTTTGGGGGAAATACTCAAACCATTGCATTCTTCCCCAGCCCCCAAGGATCATATTTTTCTCACAAAGCCAATGCATTCAGTTCCTGCCAAAAGTCTCAGTGGGGTAGGGTTTGGGTTTGGAATGTCCCCCGAAAGGCTGTGTTGAAAGCATGTCCCCAGTGCAGTAAGGTTCAGAGGCGGGGCATGGCTGGAAGAGGTGGATCACTAGAGGCACGGTCTTCGGGACTATATATATCCTGGCCACCACAGTATGAGAGCAATGTCCCTCTGCCATGCCTTGCCGTCTTGGAGCCTGCTCACTATGGAATGAACCTCCAAAACTGAGACCAATTAAATCTTTCCTCCTCTAAGTTGTTCTTGTTGGATATTTTGATCAAAACTATGAGAAAAGCTGACTAAAACTCAAAGTCTTAACTCCTTCTAGCATCACTCAAATCCCAAATCAAGAGTCTCATCTGAGATTCAAGGAAAACTTCTTGCTGTGAGCCTACAAAATCTACAAGTTACATGCTTCTAAGACACAAAAGTAGAAGAGAGAGAGGGTAGCATTCCTGCTCTGAAAGGAAAGAATGGGGATATAGGAGGGGCCCTCAGCAAAACTGAAACCTAGCAGGGGAGACATTGTATCCAAAGCCCCAGCTCTGCGTCCTGTGAGCCCTGGGGTGGTGAGTCGCCCTTCAGGGCCTTGGGTGGCCCCCTCCCACAGCACTGGGTTTCATTGTCTGGGGCTGGTAGATGCCTTTATCATTCTGGAATGTGGCTCCATTCCCACAGCTCCACTAGGCATTCCAGTAGATAAGTTCTAGAATGCTTCTATCCCTGCCACAGGTTTTTTTTTTTTTTTTCCTGACCCTCCAAGCTTTCCTTTGAAATCTTAGTGGAAGCCACCATGATCCCATAGCATAGCATCTGACTTCTTTTTATCCGCGCTAATCCCTTTAACAGGTGGCTGCTGAGCTGCACCCATGTATGCTTTTCTATCATTCTTTCCCTGGCTAGGTTGCAAATTTCCCACTTTCCTCTTTATTTCCATTTTAATTATAAATTCTGCCTGCAAGCCATCTCTTTTCCCTGAATCTGAGCATAAATTATTACAAGTAAACATATACCAGCCCGAAGGCTTTATTGTTTAGAAATTTCCTCCACCAGATAAACTAGTCTATCATTCTTAAGTTCCACAAAGCCTTAGGGCGTGGACACAAGGCAGTCAAGTTTTTTGTTACTTCATTAGAAGGACTGGCTCTACTCCAAATTCCAATAAAATATTTCTCTTCCCATCTACATGCCCTTTACAGTTCATATTTCTATCAGCATTCTGGTCAATACAACTTATCCAATCTCCAAGGAATTCTAGCTTTTCCCTAGTCTCCTTATTTTCTGAGATCTCACCAGAATTATCCATCATCCTTCATGTAGAGCATCCTAGGCACTTTTTTCTAGCCTCTTTTTCTAAACTCTCCCAGCTTCTGCCCATCACCCAGTTTCAAAGCTTTGCTTCTGAATTTTCAGGTATTGTTTAGCAACAACTCCACTCCTCAGTACCAATTTTTTGTCTTAGTCCATACTGTGTTGTTATGCAAAATACCTGAGGCTGGGTAAGTTATTAAGAAGATAGGTTGATTTAGTTCACAGTTCTAGAACTCAAGAGTTTGGCACCAGCGTCTCCTCAGGTCCAGTGAGGGTCTCATGGCGATGGCATCACAGTGGTGGTAGTATGGTTGAGAGTGGTGAGTCGCACATGCAAATGAGAGTCAAGAAGTGCCAGGCTCCCTGTACCAGGAATGAATCCGCTCCCACAAGACCTTTACTAGTCCCTTTTGAGGGTGGCTCCCCATGGCCTAATTATCTTCCACTAGGATCCACCTTTTGAAGATTCGCCACCTCAACACCACCACACTGGTGACAAAGTTTCCAGTACATGTACCTCTGGAGGACACATTCAAACCACATCTAATCCATAGCAGCTAGGTAGGGTTTCATAAAATGAAGATACTAGAGAATACATGGCATGAATAAAACTATGAAATCCAAATTCATATACTTTCTTTTCAAAATTTAAATAGGACGATATATTCTCAACAAAACAGAAATTTATGGATCATAACTTCCCCATGTGCACAACCACATCCTATGATTACTCTTCCAGATAATCACCATCTATTATCAAAACTGGGTTCAACACTGCAAACACATTCAGCCTCCTGAGTGTTTTAAGGAGTACTCTATCTAGAATCTCACTTTGAAAGTCAAGAGGTTTTTATTTGGATATGTTGAAGGAAATATGTAAAGATTGTTCCCTGAACATGCTGCAGAGATAGGCTATATGTTAAGCATTCCTGTACTAGTAAGGAAAGACAAAAACATAGCAGCATCCTCATTCAGATATCATAAAATGCAGAAATCATTACATTTTGCTGTAAGAGATAAATAAAATTTATATAAAGCTATATACTGTCACTTATTGGTCTTGATATAACATTACATGCTATGATCATTAATTATAGATATCAACTTGACTAAATTAAGGGATACTTAGATAGCTGGTAAAGCATTATTTCTGGGTATGTCTGTGAAGGTGTTTCCTAAAGAGACTGGAATTTGGACCAGTGGACTGAATAAGAAACAGCTGTCCTCAAGTGCAAGGAGGCACCATCCAATTGGCTGAGGTCTCTTATAGAACGAAAGGCAAAGGGGTAGAGAATTTTCTGTCTCCTTAGGTTAGGACACCCTTCTGCTGTTGCCCCTGCACATCCGAATTCTAGGCCTTTGTCCTCTGAGACTTACACCAGCAGCCCCCAGGTTCTCAGCACACTTTGGCTTTGGACTGAGAGTTACCCCACTGTCTTCCCTGGTTCTGAGGCCTTAGGATTGGACTGAGCCACATTACCAGCCTTCCTTGTCCTCCAACTTGTAGGTGGACTATGGTGAGACTCCTCCATCTCTATTATCATGCAAGTCAAATCCCCTAATCAAGCCCCCTCATTTATTATCTCCCTCTATATATATGCTATTGGTTCTGGTTCTCTGGAACCAGATAACTCTGACTGATAAACATGCTGACTTGCTTATTAAATGTAGTTTTTCACTAATGTGGATAGTAGAGGAATATGCATGCTGCCAACAGGACCTTATTTTACAAATCCTGTGACTATAATTTAAAAAATCTAAACAGATATACAGCTCATACTGATGATCATCTCCTCAAACGTTTCCCATTCCATCAATGTAGTACAAGAACCAGTCAACTACTAGTTAGTTTCAGGACAGCAATTTTGGTTTATTTTCTTCAAAAAAGGCAAATATATCCCTCAAGGACTCATCCTGTTGCAACAGTGAAAAAGTAACATTGATACTGATGCCAGTACATGGTCTCAAGGCTCTAAACACAAATTTTGAAAAATGTGTCTGGATACAAGACAAATCTGAAAGATGTCAGAAGCCGACACAGGACTTCTCTTTCAGAGAGACTAGTACACTCTGTAAGAAAAAAAAAATACAAGATCCTGAAAAGGCAGACTTTGCTAATATGCTCAGATTTGGTGCGATGCTGACTAGAAGTGAATGGACTGGGTAAGTAACTTTAAATTCTCACACTCTCACTTGGTTTCGATTTTTCTTTAATTAGCAAGAATAAAAGCCATCCAGACTACAGCTGCCCAAGATCCTATCCTTATTCTAATATTCAAGCAAAATGACTGATAGAATACTAAACTCTAAATACCCACAGCAAAATTTGTGTTTGGAGAAAAAATATTCTAATATTCCCCCAAAAAGCAAGATGAAAGGGCAAGGAGGTATTTCTATTATTACATATTTTATTTAAAATTTTTTTAAAAAGACTCATATATAACATCTGCTCAATAAAAGATAAGTAAGGAATAGGAAAGATAAAATATGACCTATGTAAAACTTATAGGGGAAAAATTGAAAATAATCAAATACAGGGGAAAATATCGTACATATTTTATATGCATACGGTAAATAAGAACTTTCAATCTCTCTCTTCAAAATAAGAAATCATACAGATAAGACTATGAAAAACAAAATTATAAAAAAGAGAGGAAAAGAAAATAATGAAATAGAGTAAACATATAGAAAAGTTAAAAAAAGCCTAAAATCTCATTTTTGTAAATATTAATGTGATATAATGTGGGAAATTGCTATACAAGGAAAAAGGACATGTGCGTTAAAAGGGGGCATGATGTTGAAGAAGATGGCCCTCTTCAGTCAAGGACAGTTCCCAGAAACTGCTGACTTGAGGGCCATCAGCCAACAGCACTTCAAGTGGAGGAGGAAATACATCCTTCAGTCTAGAAAGGGAGGGGCTTGGCGGGAGGGTCTAGAGTCCTCTATAATCCACTCCATGCACTGCTTGAGTCTACTTTTTTATGTCAGTTCTGGGAACAGCTCCTCTAGAAGCAAAGAGGTGGGCCTCTTTGTTTGGAAAACTTACAAGAAAAAGCTCTTGCTGTTGCCTCTGGTGCCCATCTCCCCCTCTATTATCCGTCTGGGATTCCCCTCACTCACACCTAGCACTTTTGCTAGTTTCGGTAGCCTACCTAGTTGTAAAATCTACACCCTCATCTTAGAAGAGTCTGAACCCCTGAGCAGACCCTGCTCACATTATGGGCAGCTGCTCACAATCATTCACTTTGAAAATTGGCCGAGGAAGTACCAAAAGATACTCTAGATGGTTGCCTACAATGTATATCAGCAGCCTACCTTCTCCTGATTATTTGGGTCAATGTTCCCTACCAGGAAGGTCAATCCCTTTATCCTCTGATCTATTGGAATAAGAAATTCAAAATGCCTAGACAAGAGACCTAACAAAAATCTATCTTGCTTTGGGGACCAGAACTTTTAAACCTGCAAATCCCAGAATTGTGGGGGAAGGAAAGCACAATTCTCCCAAGTAGGCCACTGGGAATGGTGGTACATGATTTCATTCTTTCTCTTTTTTCTTTAATAAATTTTATTGTGTATAGTTAAGGTACTCAACACGATGTGAGAGAATACCTAGAAATACTAAAATGGTTGCTATAGTGTAGCAAATTAGCAAATACCTCACACAAATTTCTTTGTTTTTGTGGCAAGAGCAACTAAAATGTAGTCATTTAGCAACAGTCTCAAATACAGGTCAACTTGATTACCTATTGTCCACACATTGAGTGTATCTACAGACTTGCTCATCCTACATGTCTGCTACCTTCTAGCCCCCATTCCTCCACCCCTCCGTTCCTGGTAACTGTAATTGTACTGGTGCTCTCTCTCTGTATATTTGACCTTTGATTTTAATTCCACATATAAATGTGAACATGCACATTTTTCTTTCCCTGTTTGTTTTATTCCAGTTAGCGTAATGCTCTCCAGGTTCATCCATATTGTTGCCAAGGGCAAGATCACCTTTTTAAAGACTGAATAATATTACATTATGTGACACAATACATATGTAATTCATTTATATACATATATACCCACATACAAGATGTATATTCCATTATATATACCACAGTTTCTTTTTTCAAATATATTTTATTGGTATATTGTAATTATACATCATAATGAGGCTCATAGTGATAGAAATATACACGCACACAGTACCTGGTGCATTTCCCTCTGCATCCCACTCCGCCTCCTCTCCACCCCTGTACATATTATTGAAATTGGCATTGAAAACTTCATGTATGAACATAGCATTATTTGAACTGTTTCCTTCATCACTTCAAGTCTTATTTTCACCTCCCTACCTCCCTCCCTAAACCCCTTTCCACTATTCTGCTAGTATCTCCCTTCATTTATCTGAAGTCCCTTTTGTTTCCCAATTTCTCTCTAGCTTCCACATATGAGAGAAAACATATGGCCCTTCACTTTTCTCTAATTTCATCCATTTTCTTGCAAATGACGTAATTTTGTTTTTTGTAGCCGAGTAAAATATCATTGTGTGTATATATACTATAGTTTCATAATCCATTCATCTGTTAAAGGACATATAGGCTGGCTCCATAGTTTGGTTATTGTGAATTGATACCACAGCGTCTTTACCATCCACCCACAGAGGGACAGTTAGGTTGCTTCTGTATCTTGGTTACTGTGAATAATGTTGCAATGACCACGAAAGTGCAGATACCTTCATGGGTGGTGATTTCATTTCCTTCCAGTATATGCCCAGTTGAGGCAGTGCTGGGTGAAATGATAGTTTCCTTTTAATTTATTCATCAGCCTCCATACAATTTTCCATAATGGCTACATCATCTATATTCCTACCAACAGTGTGCCAGGGGTCTCTTTATCCACACCCTCACCACCGTGTTATCTTTTGACTTTTTTTATAATAGTCATCATAATGAGTATGAGGTATTATCTCATACTGGTTTGGGTTTGTATTTCCCTTATGATTAATGATGTTGGCTATTTTCATGTCTTCTTTGGAGAAATGTATATTTAGGACCTTTCCCGACTCTTTAATCTGATTGTTTATTTTTCTTTTACTGAATTGTATGAGCTTTTTAAAAAATTTTGGATATTAACCAACTATCAGATGTATGGTTTGCAAATATTTATTCCCAGTTCATGGATCACTATTCATTTTGTTGATTGTTCCTTTTGTTGTGCAGAAGCTTCTTAGTTACCATTTATGTATTTTTGCTTTTGTGGCCTGAGATTTTGGTGCAATATGTAAAATATCATTGCCAAGATCAGTACTCAGGAGCTTTTCTCCCTGTGCTTTGTTCTAAGGATTTCATAGTTTCAAGTTTACATTTCAATCTTTTATCCATTTTGAGTTGATTTTTGTACATGTATGAAATCACACTCTCATTTCATTTTTTGCATGTGGAAATACAATTTTCCTAGCACCATTTATTAAAGAGATTATCCTTTCCCTGTTGTGTCCTTTTAGTGTCCTTGTCAAAGATTAGTTTGCAGTACATGTTTGGATTTATTTCTAGGCTTTCTATTCTGCTCTGCTGGTCTGTTTGTTTTGTGAACAGAAGGCCATTCTTAATTCTATCCCTGTTTCTCACATGGTATATGTTGGTAACACAGCAACACATAATAGCCATAGACTTGGAGTGTGAACTGCACCCTAGAGTATGAGCTCCCCTCTTCACTAGTACTTTCTCTGAGATGGCACCTCTGCTGTGCCTTCAACAGTCATTTGATCATCCTACCATTCTGGTCATTTCTGGAGAATGCAGCAGTTAATCACACAAGTGGCATAATTTAACACAGTAGGACATACAAGTAAGTAAAAGGAAAAAAATGATGTCCCGCCTTTATACAACTTATATCCTCTGGTGGAAGATAAAACATTTTAGCCAGAAAGCTATAAACAATCCTAAATTGAATCTTGCCAACAATACAGCATAAAAAAATCGACAGAACTACAAGAGAAATGAGGAAATTTACCAGCATTGTGGGAGATTTCAATATACCTCTGTGAGTAGTGGTAGAGCTAAAACAGCAACAACAAAACAGTAAAAATACAGAACAATATATTTTAACAACATAAATAACAGCCTGATAGGAAGCCATCATAAAGGACATCACTACAAACAACTATAGAACATATAATATTTTCTTGTAAGCCTAGAACATTTCTAAACATTTTTCACCTACTAGCCCATAAAGCTTACCTTAGTAAGCATTCCCTCTGTGTGCACTGCAATTATGTTACAAATCAACATTCAAAGGCTGACCAGAAGCATCCCATACATTTGAAAATTAGAAACTCTTAAATAACTAAGTCAAAGAAGAACTCAATAAAAATTACAAAATATGTAGAACTGACTGATAATGAAAATACTTCCTGTCAAAATGGTAGCTGGTAACTAAAGTAGTTCTTAGAAGAAACTGTACAGCTTCAAGATGATTCTTAAGAAGAGAAGAATAATTCAAAACTAGTGAGTCAAGCTGGGCGTGGTGGCGCACGCTTGTAATCCCAGTACTTTGGGAGGCGGAGACCAGAGGATCCGGGTTCACAGCCAGCCTCAGCTCGCTCGCTCTCTCTCTCTCTCTCTCTCTCTCCCTCCCTCCTTAGTGAGGCCCTCCGCAACTTCGTGAGACCCGGTTTCAAAATAAAGGATAAAAAATAGGGACG
>PVJS01050409.1:0-14327 GCA_004027185.1 Glis glis | reverse complement strand
AGCGCGGAGGTAGAACGCCCCTGGGTTCAATCCCCGGTACCGCAAAAAAAAAAAAAAAGAAACCTGCCATCCTCTTATCTCTTATCTCAGCCTCCCAAGAACTGGGATTACAGGTGTGAGCCACTACACCCAGCTTGACATGATTTCTGTCAATAATAATAATGCCCTTAATTATTATTAACAATAAATAACTTTATTAATAAATAAAATTAATATCAAATAAAATTTATAATAAATAGAAATAATAATAAATTAAAGTCTATAATAATTATTATTAATAAATAATGTTCTTGCACTAGGGTACAAAAGAAAAAAATCACTGCACTTTCTCTCTTTGGGGTGACCCAGATTGAATTGGGGAACATATCTGTAGAAAACAGATAATTTTTAGCTGGGCGCAGTGACGCACACTCATAATCCCAGTACTTGGGAGACAGAGACAGGAGGATCACAGGTTTGAGGCCATCAACAGTAACTTAGCAAGACCCTGTCTCAAAGTAAAAAATAAAATAGGATCCAGGCACGGTGTTGCACGCCTGTAATCCCAGTACTTGGGAGGCTGAGACAGGAGGATCGCAGGTTCTAGGACAATCTCAGCAAGTAGTGAGACTCTCATCAACCTAACAAGACCCTGTTTCCACATAAAAATAAAATAGGGCTGGGGGTGTAGGTCAGAGGTAGAGTACCCCTGAAACACACACATACACAAACACACACACACACACACACACACACACATACACACACACACACAGGAAAATAAAAATAAATAGATACTTTTTTGTTAATATTATTTATATTGTGGCTCATTCACTCATCTAGCCCTCTCTCTAGCCCCTAGATACTATCTTTGTAGCATGTCTGTCATAAGCATCTATGGAGTTTATGAAGCCAAACAACGAGCCCGTTGAATGTAGGGAACGTTTCTGATCTGACTTGGGTATATGATGTCTTTTTTTTTTTTTAGTCATACCAGGGATTGAACCCAGGAATATTCTGTCTCTGAGCTATACACCCAGCCTTATTTTATTTTTTTATTTTGAAACAGGATCTCACTAAATTGCTGAGAGCCTCCCTAAGTTGCTGAGGCTGGGAATGAACCTGTGATCCTCCTGTCTCAGCCTCCCAAGTACTGGGATTGCAGGCATGAGCCACCACATATGGCTATGATCTGTCTTCACTAAATATTAAGTCCTATTAAGATGGGATTTAGCTGGGCATGGTGGTGCAATCCTGTAATGCTAGTACTTGGGAAGCTAAGAAAGGAGGATTGCAGGTTTGAGGCCAGCCTCAGCAACCAAGCAAGACCCTGCTTCAAAATAATAACTATTAAGGGCTAGAGATGTAGCTTGGACGTAGAAATGCTCCTGGGTTTAATCTCCAGTAACACACACACACACACACACACACACACACACACACACAGATAGGACTTGACTGACCTCACAAAAGTGATATATGCAGCTGGGCATGGTGGCACACACCTGTAATCCTAGTATTTAAAAGACTGAGACAAGGAGAATCGCAGCTTCGAGGCCAGCCTCAGCAACTTAAAGGGACCCTCAGCAACTTAGTGAGACCCTGTTTCAAAACAAAAAATAAAATAGAGCCGGGCATGGTGGTGCACACTTGTGATCCCAGTACTTGGGTGGCTGAGACAGGAGGATCGCAGGTTCGTGGCCAGCCTCAGCTACTTAGTGAGGCCCTCCGGGAATTTAGTGAGACCCTGTTTCAAAATAAAGAATAAAAATAGGGCTGGGGATATAGCTCAGAGATAGAATGCCCCTGGGTTCAATCCCCAGTACCGCAAAAAAAATAAAAATAAAATAGGGCTCGGGGTGTAACTCAGAGGTAGAAGGCCATTGGGTTCCATCCCCAGTACCACCCCCCACACAAAAAGTGATATATGCATGGGAGCTACATTCCCCACCTAGTTATGGGGCTTTTCCAGAATATTCCATGTTTCATTAGATGGAAAGGGAGTGGGCAGCTGAGGATACAATAAGGAAACTAGCTAGGCTTTGCAGAGATTGTTCCCTCATAGGTTGTTTAGAATTATAAAGTCAGGCTGGCCAGGTGTGGTAGTGAATGCCTGTCATCCCAGTACTTGGGAGGCTGAGACAGGAGGATCAAAGGTTTGAGGACAGCCTCAGCAAGTAGTGAGACTCTCATCAATCTAGCAAGACCCTGTTTTAAAATAAAAATAAGTTGGGCGTGGTGGCGCACACTTGTAATCCCAGTACTTGGGAGGCTGAGACCAGAGGATCCGGGTTAGCGGCCAGCCTCAGCTACTTAGTGAGGTCCTCCACAACTTAGTGAGATCCTGTTTCAAAATAAAGGATAAAAAATAGGGCTGGGGGTGTAGCCCAGAGGTAGAATGCCCCTGGGTTCAAATAAAAAATAAAAATAAAACAGGGCTGGGGGTGTAGCTTGGAGGTAGAATGCCCCTCAATCCCCAGTACCACAAAAAATTAAAATAAATAAATAAACAAAGTCAGTCTGGAAAGACTCTTTGGTCCCGGGTCCTGAAACTGTGGTGAGCATTTTCATCCTCAGTGGCAACACTTGATCCAGCGAACTTGGAGTTGAGGCAGTGGGGCTTCCATGTTGCTGAAAGGCTTCTTCCTCCATCTGATGCCTCCTATGAAGCCTTTTTTTTTTTTTTTTTGGTGGTACTAGGGATTGAGCCCAAGGGTGTTCTACCTCTGAGCTACATCCCCAGCCCTTTTTACTTTTTATTATTTATTTATTTATTTATTTTTTTTATTTTTTATTTTTTTTGCGGTACCGGGGATTGACCGCAGGGGTGTTCTACCTCCGCGCTACGCCCCCGGCCCTATTTTTTTATGCTTTATTTTTGAAACTGGGTCTCACGAAGTTGCAGAGGGCCTCACTAGGGAGAGAGAGAGAGAGAGGGACAGGGAGAGAGAGAGAGAGAGAGAGAGAGAAGAGAGAAGAGAGAAGAGAGAAGAGAAAAGAGAGAAGAGAGAAGAGAGAAGAGAGAAGAGAGGAGAGAGGAGAGAGAAGAGATAAAGCACGAGCGCCCGCGCATGCGGGATGAGGTTGGCCGCGAACTTGGATCCTCCGGTCTCCGCCTCCCAAAGTACTGGGATTACAAGCGTGCGCCACCACGCCCGGCTTATTTTTTCTTTTGAAATGGGGTCTTGCTAGGTTGCTGAGACTACTTGTTGAGACTGTCCTTGAACCTGTGATCCTTCCGTCTCAGCCTCCCAGATTACAGGCGTGAGCCACAGTGCCCAGCTCTATGAAGCTTTTTAATTTGATTCTACTGAGCTCCATCTAAATAACCTTTATTTTCCACCCATCTTTTGGAACTGTGCTTCCTGACATATCTTAAACCAGCGCTTCTATTTGGAAACACATCTGCCCGTCTTTGATGTTTAGCCAAGTTCTCTTCATAGTATTTTTAGCTCCTATAATCTTTCTTCTCTCTTTCCTTTCTTCTTTTCGGTTCGCCTTAGCTCTTATTTTCTTTCTGGAGGCTCAGCTAATCAAGTCGAGCCCAGCATGGTGGCACACGCCTGTAATCATAGTACTGGGGAGGCTGAGACAGGAGTATCACAGGTTCAAGGACAGCCTCAGCAACTTTTTGAGACCCTGTTTCCAAATAAAAAGAACAAAAAAGGGCTAGGGGTGTAGCTCCAGGGTAGAACACCCCTCGGTTCAATCCCAGTACCACCACAAAGAAGAGGAAGAGAAAGAGAGAGAAGTTGTTGTTGTTGGGCCCATTTATATAAAATCTTATCGTCCCCCTTTGTGGCCCCACCCCCCAAATCCCAGTGGAGCCGTTGTTTCTCATTTCCTCAGAAAATGTTTTTGTTAACACCCCAGCAGTAAACTCCCGCGCCCATGTGGGAACGTATCTGAGGTTCGTGATGCAGAGAAGAGAAGAACTTTGGAGAGAGAATTTGAAAAGATTCCTGAGCTATGATGTGGACTCCGAGGGCCAGTGACTCAGACCACATGTGCTGAACGTCGCCGTCTCCTCGTCCTCCCTGCCTTGCTACCTGCCCCTGGATGTGGACGGCTCCCTTTCCTCATTTCCAACCCAAGCACGCCCAGCTGGAAGCTCCGCAGACACCTCGTGGTCACCGCGTTCCAGACTAGATTCGTTGTCCTCCCTCGCCCCATCAGAACAAGCAAACTACAGCTTATTCTCCCGAACTTTCCATCACTACAGGCCGGATGCAGAAACCGGGGACACAGGATCAGTAACCATACTGTGCCGAGCCAAGCCTGAGTCTGAAGGGAAATCAAGACTATGGATTCTCCCACCCCCCGGTACTGGAGATTGAACCCAGGGGCATTCTACCTCTGAGCTGCACCCCCAGCTCTTTTTTTTATATTGAAAGAGGGACTTGCTAAATTGCTGAAGCTGATCTCAAACCTGTGATCCTCCTGTCTCAGCCTCCCAAGGACTTGGATTACAGGCGTGTGCCACCATGCCGGCTTCTTCTCCTCCTCCTCCTCCTCCTTCTCCTCCTCCACTTCTTCCTCCTCCTCCTTATTCCTCATACTGGGGATTGAATCCAGGGACATCATACACTCTGAGCCACCCCTAGCCATATTTTATTTTTTATTTTGAAACAGGGTCTCACTTAGTTGCTGAGGGCCTCACTAAATTACTGAGGCTGGCCACAAACCGCGATCCTCCTGTCTCAGCCTCTCAAATTCTGGGATTACAAGTGTGCAACACCACACTCAGCTTATTTTTTCATTTTGAAACAGGGTCTTGCTAAGTTGCTGAGGGTCTCACTAAGTTGCTGAAGTTGGCAACTTAACCAATCCTTCTGTCTCAGCCTCCCCAAGAACTGGGATTATAGGTGTGTGCCACCCTGAGTCAATACTTCACTTGCTTCTCCCTAATCCCAGCCCTGGACCACACAGTATGTGTTGGTGTCAGAGCCCTGTAAAGATTCAGCCTGGTGTGTAACAGCATAGGCCTGGAGTCCCACTGCTTAGGCTCAAAGCCCAGACCCACCACTGGGTGACCTTCAGGGCAAGTAATTTAACCTCTCTGTGTATAGGGGTGGGAGGTGGCAAGGGTGCTTCTCTCCTAAAGCTACTGTGAGGACTAATACAACTTAACCATAGTTAAATTATGCAGTGCTTACTAAAATCTTCAGCAGACAGCCAGGTGTGGTGGCGCATGCTTGTAATCCCAGTACCTGGGAGGCTGAGACAGGAGGATCGCAGGTTCAAGGCCAGCCTCAGCTACTTAGTGAGGCCCTCGGCAACTTAGTGAGACCCTGTTTCAAAAATAAAGAATAAAAACTAGGGCTGGGGGTATAGCTTGGAGGTAGAATGCCCCTGGGTTCAATCTGCAGTACCTCAAAAAAAAAAAATCTTCAGCAGACGTTCACGATTGTTGTCATTATAACCAGGCTCCCTGTCCAGTGCTCTCTCCATAACACAGCTGTCCTTTGAGCGGAACTCATCCCAAGTAGAGTGTGAAACACACTAGATGGACCCAAACTCCACCACCTTAGGTCTCCCAGCTTCTTGGTTAATCCTGCTGCCCTTGAAGGATGACAAGGGCCTGACTACAGAGAGCAAGCAGGTAAACAGACAGACAAACCGACACCAACAGCTTCCTAGTGGCCCACAGGCTGCAGTTAATGTCCTCACTCTTTCCATGAAATAAAACTGCTAAACGCCCCAGGCATGTGAAGCACTGAAATGAATATCTCAGGCTACTCCGCGCCAGAGGCCGGGACCACATAACTGAGCAAAAGACCTTGAGCTCTTAAGCGCCATGACCTGCACACACTCTCGCTGTATTTTTAGCCTCTTGTGCGCTATTTCCATCACCTGTGCCTGGCTTTAAACTGGAAAAGAGAAGACGGGGGTGGGGAAGGCTAGAGGGATGCTGCTTCTTCTTCTTCTTCTTTTTTTTTTTTTTTTGCGGTACCGGGGATTGAACCCAGGGGCGTTCTACCTCCGCGCTACACTCCCGGCCCTATTTTTTATATTTTATTTTGAAACTGGGTCTCACGAAGTTGCGGAGGGCCTCACTAGGTAGAGAGAGAGAGAGAGAGAGAGTGAGAGAGCTGAGGCTGGCCGTGAACCCCGATCCTCTGGTCTCCGCCTCCCAAAGTACTGGGATTACAAGTGTGCGCCACCACGCCCGGCTTGTTACTTCTTTTTCTTGTGGTGCTGGGGATTGAACCCAGGGGTATTCTACCTCCGAGCTGCACCCCCAGCCCTTTTTATTTTTTTATTTGGAAATGGGATCTTCGCTAGATTGCTGCAAGTCTCACTAGGTTGCAGAAAGCCTCTCTGAGGCTGTTCTCGAACTTGCAGTCCTCCTGCCTCAGCCTCCCAAGTACTGGTATTACAGGTGTGCACCACCACGCTCGGCTCTTCTTCATTTTTATGGTACTGGGTGGAGATTGAGCGGGGTGGGGGGGTTCTACTGAGCTAATCACCTAGCCCTATTTTATTTTGAAGCAGGGTCTTTCTAATTTACCTTGTGCACTGGCCTCGAACCAGTGATCTTCTTCTGTCAGCCTCCCAAGTACAGGGGAGGGATGCTTCTTACAGCATCCAGAGGCAGCAGGAGCTGGCTGAGTTTGTCGCACAGGTACACCACCTGTGCGGCCACATAGGTCCCAGTGCTTGGAAGGGCCCTGTACTTGCTTTAATGCTCTGCTGTCAACATCTTGAAATTGTTAATAAGTTTGAACAAAGGACCAGGTATTTTCATTTCTCACTGGGCCTAGCAAATTATACAGCCAGTCCTGGTTGTACTCAAGGGGGAGAGAGAGCCAAATGCAGGCTGGGGGCGCTGACGCCAGCCAAGCAAGGTCGCCTTCCTCCAGGGGGCAGGGCAGCCCCAAGCTACTATCAGGAGGCAGGGATGCCCAGAGTTGGCCAAATAAACGTTGTGTCCAGCCTCCTGTGTCCTTATGTACTCCTGCAGCAGGTGGGATGCGAAGGGTGTGTTCCCGGGATGGAGTAGAGCTGGGGTTGGGGGGGCTGGGGTTTGCCCCCATACTCCAATGAGGAGCCTAGAGAACTCTGGAACTCAGGAATGACAGCGAAAACAAAAGACTGAACAAGATTCTTCTTGCCACAGCGCTGGGTCCTGTGGGTGGGGAGGGACAGACCCAGAGGCCTCGTGGGAGGTAGCTGCATCTTGGGGCTGAGCCCTGGGAGCAGCGGTGTGCGTGGGGCGGGATTGCTGGGGGAGCGCGGGCTCTGGGAGTGGGCGACCCGGAGTAGGGGCGGGTAAGCAGGCCCGGGAGCCTGCCGGGCCGCTGCCGCCCAACCCCTGGGCGCGGCGAGTCGGCACAGGAGGGCAGATGTTCCCGCCGCCGCGCCGGGCGCAGGCCCGCACTTGCAAGCCCGGGACCAGGGACTTGAAAGCGCCCGGCGCGCCGCCCAGACCTGTCCCACCGGGCGTCGGCGTGGCGTTTTAGGCGGGAGCGGTAGGAAAATCCCCTCTGCCCCCGGGGGTGCAGGGGAGGAGGCCGGCCTACGACCGACCCATCGTCGCGGCTGGGGAAGACCCTGGAGCAAAAGGCCTGCCTCGCAGGAGCTAAGAGTGTAAGCAAACCACCGGCTCTCCGAACCCCAGCCTCCGGTCCCCCAAACAAGCATCACAGTCCCGTTCGCTTTTTGGACAATTTACTCGCTCCTATGTTTCCTGTTTTGCAGATGGCTGAGGTCCGGACAGATCAGGAAACTTGCCCTAGTTGACACAGAATGTGTGATAATATCCTGAACCCGGGGTCGGCATGCTGCTGCTTTGTGGTAGCAAGACTTGGCACGGAGAAAAACTCCACACGTGCAGATCCCCTACTGTGTGAGCATGAAAGTTTCCATGCAGAGTCGGGCGTGGTGGCACACACTTGTAATCTCAGTACTAGAGAGGCTGAGACAGGAGGGCCGCAGGTTCGAGGCCAGCCTCAGCAATTTAGTGAGACTCTCTGCAACTTAGTGAGACCCTGTTTCAAAATAAAAAATAAAATAGGGTTGGGGGTGTAGCTCAGAGGTCGAGACAGGAGGCTCGCAGGTTCAAGGCCAGTCTCTCGGCAACTTAGATCCTGTTTCAAAATTAAAAAAAAAATAGGGCTGGGGGTGTCTCTCAGAGGTAGAATGCCCCTGGATTCAATCCCCAGTTAAAAAAAAACTACTAAATTAGATAATGCATAGTAACTTTGTGTGTGTGATACTGGGGATTGAATTCATTATCATTATCATTATTGTTATTATTATTCTGGGGATAGAGCCCAGGGGCATTCTCCCTCCGAGCTACACCCCCATCCCCTTTTATTTTATTTTTTGTTTGTGTGTTTTCGGTATTGGGGATTGAACCCAGGGGCATTCTACCTCCGAGCTGCACCCCCAGCCCTATTTTTTATTCTTCATTTTGAAACAGGGTCTCACTAAGTTGCAGAGGGCCTCACTAAGTAGCTGAGGCTGGCCACGAACCTGTGATCCTCCTGTCTCAGCCTCCCACATACTGGGATTACAAACGCCACCACACCCGGCCTTTTTTGTTTTGAAAAAGGGTCTCGCCGGGCGTGGTGGCGCACGCTTGTAATTCCAGTACTTTGGGAGGCGGAGACCGGAGGCTGCGGGTTCGCAGCCAGCCTCAGCTCTCTCTCTCTCTCTCTACTTAGTGAGGCCCTCCGCAACTTCGTGAGACCCTGTTTCAAAATAAAGTATAAGAAAATAGGGCCAGGGGTGTAGCGCGGAGGTAGAACGCCTCTGGGTTCAATCTCCGGTACCGGAAAAAAAAGAAAAAAGAAAAAGGGTCTCACTAGGTCGCTGAGTCTCTACATTGCTGAGGCTGTCTCAGTCTTCCAAGTACTGGGATTACAGGGGTGCGCCACCACACCCGGCGCATTATCTAATTTAAGACAACCAGTACGGGGAGTCGTTGCTATCATCGCCCCATTTAACAGAAGAGGACACTTGAGGCAAAGCTGTATTTCCTTTAAACCTGCACACGGTCTTACAGGTGACCGGGTGGGATATGCATCGGGACCAGAGGACTCCAAAACACCCTCTTGTTAACCACTACAAGGAGCCAAGCAGGGAAGCGCGGTTTGCAAACTACTGTTCTGGTGATTACCGCTGTGGTTGGCCCGCGCGTGGGTCACGACCCGAGTGAGGGCGGCGCAGGGATCACCCGCCCCCACCCCCGCTCCGGCGGGCCCTGGCTCCGCCCCTCACCTGCTGGCTCCGCCCCCGGCCGGCGGGCCGGCGGGGGCGTGGCGGGGGCGTGGCGTGCGTGCGCCGTGGCTCCGCCCCTCGGGCCTGCGGCAGGCGGGCGGCGGCGGCGGCGGCGCTGGGAGGGCGGGCCGGGGCGGGGCGGCCGGCGGCCGGGGCGGGGCCACCGTCGCCCCGCGTCCCGCTCCCATGGCCGCCCCCGGCTGCCGGCGCTGCCCCCTCTCCCCCGGGCCGCGCCCCGGGGCCCCGCACTGACGGCCCATGGCGCCGCCCGCCGCCCGCCTGGCCCTGCTCTCCGCCGCCGCGCTCACGCTGGCGGCCCGGCCCGCGCCCAGCCCCGGCCTCGGCCCCGGACCCGGTGAGTGAGCCAGCGACCCCCGTCCTCCCGCCCGGGCGCCCGCCGCCTCCCGCCTCGCAACCCCCGGCCCTCAGCGACGCCTGCGTGTGTCCCCGCCTCGGGCTGCGGGACCCTCAGCGACGCCCCAGGCCGGGACGCCCGGTCCGCCTCAGAGCCTCCCGGAGCCCCTTCGCCGAGCCCCGAGCGCCTCCGCGACCCCGGGGCTTGAGACGTCTGCGTCTCGGAGCCCGGGACCCGCCGCACAACTTCCTTGGAGACTCCCCCTGCGCCCCGGGACCTCCTGGGATCCCGCCCCCGAGTCTCCGCGATGCACCTCGGGTGGGGACGGTTCCCCGCCACAACGCGCCGCACCCCCTCCCTCCCCGAGACCCTCAGCGAATCCCCCGGACCAGGGTCCTCCCTGCGACGCTCCCAGGTCCCCCTTCCTCTCCCCTCCCGCCGACGCGGGTGGACCCCGGGGCGCTGGAGCGGGTGCGGAGGCGGGAGGAGCGGGTCCGGTTCCTCTGCCCGGGTGCCGACTGCACCCGCTTGGCCATCACTTAACTCTGCCTCGCGAGCGGTCCAGCTGACTTGCCGGCTCTGCGAGAGGCAGTTCGGGGGCCCAGGACGATCCGATCGGCTGTACCCAGCCCGGCGCCCCCTCCTTCTTCCACCCCCCCACACCCGGGGCCGTAGTGAACTTCCCAAGAACTCAGGTGACATCCCAGCAGGGAGAGAGAGAAAACGAAGGGTGATGAGGAAACTTTTCTCCTAAAGAGCTTATTAGGGTGCTCCTCCTAAGTGTGCGACGCTGAGTCCCGCCGGTATCCTGGGTAACCTCACACTTTAAATAGGTGACTGACTCCCCAGGCCAAGGCCAAGTTCAGGTCTTCTCGAGGTGGGGCCCTGTTTCGGGATGGAAGCTGGGACTTTGTTTAGCTTCCACACACACCCTTCCTTGTAGCAGAATCCTTTCCAAGTTGAAGAGCAGGCTAGAGGGTGTTGGCTGGCCCGCTTGTTTCTCTACAGGTTGTTTGGGTGTTGAGCATAGGACATTTGTGAAAGGGAAGGGAAGAGTTTATTACCGGTCGGCCTGAGTAGGGAAACCGGGCGTTGGGTGCTCCACCCAAAGTTGCAGACTGTGATGTTGGAAAGACAGGATTTTGCTGGTGAAAGAAAACTCAGAGTTGCTTTGTTTACTTGGATTAGTGAAAAAGCCGGGACTTGTATTGTGACTTTGAGCCTTGCTTTCAGTTCTCTGGGCCTCAGTTTCCTCATCTTTAACGGGGAGGGGAGATGATTACTGTCTTGCGGGGTATTGTGAAGATTAAATGATACACTGTAGGTAGCACACCCACATATAGAAGGCAGTCAATAAGCATATTTTAATAATATGTTTTATAGTGCTTCGCAGTTCACCAAGTGCTTAGACACCTCATTTACCCTGGGAATGCTGTGAGCTTCCTGTCTCATGAATCCCTGTAAAAGGCAAAGCTTGGCTTTAGATCAGTGGAACGAGGGTCTCTGGGTGCTGTAAAACTGAGGCTCAGTAAGTGGTTTCTGAGTGACGCTGCCTTCTATGGGACTTCTACAATATGATCACTTCTAGTGTTTGCTGTATGGAGGAGGGAGGGAGGGACATTCTGAGAGCCAGGATATGTCAACATAACTGTAACCTAGTAACCCCTTAGCTCCACTTTGCCATCTGTGTGTTCAGGATTTAATGTCCTCTACAGAGAGAGAGGTATGGGTGGAAATAGACTGGTTCCTCTTCTGGAAAGGGCAGCATAACAGCTCTGGAAAGTATAAAGCAAGCCAACCCTCTGCTTATGCTTGTTGCAAAGCGGATCTCCCCAAGCACCTTTGCTTTGTGAGGTCAAATGCAGCAGCTCTAACACAGTTTAAACCCCAAATCTTGGCATGCTTTTATTTAGGAGTCTGGGAGAAAGGAAAATAAACTACCACTGAGAAACGATGTGCGATAAGAGGCCCACATTCTCAATGCAGAACCTCACCAGCTTGGTCTCATACCGTCTTGGTACATCTGTGCTTTTGTGACTTCCTCTCCAGTTCCAGAAGCAGTGTTGGAGACATACCACATGGGCTTCAGCATCACATCCCGTCAAGAGCCTACCCACTAGTTTGTTTAATCCTTTCCAATAAAAAACACGTTTTATGCTGAGGACATGCCAAGCCTGCCATTTCATATTTTGTGATACTGTAATTTTCTCTAAAATTTTGTGGATGGAAAAAATTATTCAAATACTTATATTCTGCACAATTTTGTAATATTTAAATTGCTGGTGGTTTGCATTTTTGAATGCTGACTTTATAAAAACAGTTAGCTCATTCCCCATCAATGCTACTTCTAATTACAGTGTGTAGGCAACCCCAAATGATCTCCCTTCTCTCCATTCCTCTGAGATTCTCTCCCTTCTCTCACAACTGATAAGATAGAGGTTAATAGTGGAATCTAGACAGTCCTCTCAGGAAGAAGGCAGCCAGAGCCATGGGGCCATAGCGCTTTCTCTAGTGGGCTCCCATCTGGAATTTACTGACCTTCAGTGGAGGGTGAAGCAGGCTTGGTGGACTTGGGCTACTTGAGTTCTCTGCCTAAGGCAAACTTCTTTCTTGGTTGTTTTACTTCACTGGGGGCTGTTAGGTGTGCATCAGCAGAGCTTTCCCCTCAGGTTGCAGTGCCATTTATCACTCGATGTTCATTCTCTCACTCCATATCTGGAATTTGTCCCATTTGTCAGTAGTATGTCTTGCTATAAAACCTATGCATTCAGGCTGGGCATGGTGGCCCACACTTGTAATCCCAGTATTTGGGGAGGCTAAGACAGGAGGATCGCAGGTTCAAGGCCAGCCTCAGCAATTTAGTGAGACCTTGTTTCAAAATAAAAAATAAAATAGGACTGGGGGTGTAGTCTCAGAGGTAGAATGGCCCTGGGTTCCATTCCTAGTACCACACCCCCACACACACAATCCTGTGAATTCAGATAATAGAGAGAGCTTCATACTCTCTATAGAGTCCTGCCCCTCTTGGGGACTTCATTAGTGCTAATAGAATTACCTGTATACAACATGAGGACCGAACCAGGAGAGTGAAGCAGATCAACATGGACGTCAGTTACTTGCATGCTCTGAGTGTATTTTATTTATTTATTTATTTATTTATTTATTTATTTATTTTGTGGTACTGGGGATTGAACCCAGAGGCATTCTACCTTTGAGCTACACCCCCAGCCCAATTTTATTTCTTTTTTTTTTTTTTGCGGTACCGGGGATTGAACGCAGGGGCGTTCTACCTCCTCGCTACACCCCCGGCCCTATTTTTTTTTTATACTTTATTTTGAAACCGGGTCTCACGAAGTTGCGGAGGGCCTCACTAAGGACAGAGAGAGACAGAGACAGAGACAGAGAAACAGGGAGAGAGAGAGAGAGAGAGAGCTGAGGGTTAGGGTTAGGGTTAGGGTTAGGCTGGCCGTGAACCCGGATCCTCCGGTCTCCGCCTCCCAAAGTACTGGGATTACAAGCGTGCGCCCCCACGCCTGGCTCCAATTTTATTTCTTATTTGGAAACAGGGTTTCGCTAGGTTGATGAGAGTCTCACTACTTGCAGAGGCTATCCTCGAACCTGTGATCCTCCTGTCTCAGCCTCCCAAGTACTGGGATTACAGGTGTGCACCACCACACCGGCTCTGAGTGTATTTTAATATACACCATTTTGAGCTGGGTGTGGTGGTGCATGCCTGTAATCCCAGTACTTGGGAGGGAGAATGCTCTTGGATTCAATCCCCAGGACCATAAAATAAGTAAATAAATGAATAAATAAAGAAATAAATACACCATTTTGACTTGACACCATTGAACTCTGACTCTTTTGTGAAAATTTGTTTTGGCTCCTAGACAAATAATTTAAATGTTTGAGATATACAATGAGCCCCTTTATATATCTTAATGCAAGAAAGCATTTTACTTAAGCCTGCTGCTAATCAACAGTGAGTTGGTGCACTCAATATAGATATTATTGATATACTCATGGTTTAGCATAGTTGGACCAAAACCAATAAATGATTAGGATAAACTGTATTGCTTTAAGTAGCTTTGCAATATGCAGATTAGAGATTTTTGGTGATGAGTAGTACACCATCTTTTTCTTTTTTTTTTTCTTTCTTTGTGGCACTGGGAATTAAACCCTGGGCCTCACATATGCTAGGCAAGCACTCTGCCACTGAGCCACTTTTTTGTTTGTTTGGTCTTGGGGATTGAGCTCAGGGGCATTCTACCTCTGAGCTATACCCCCAGCCCTTTTTATGATGTTTTATTTTGAAACAGAGTCTGCCTAAGCTGTAGAGGGTAGCCTCAAACTCTTGATGCTCCTGCCTCAGCCTCCTGAGTCATTAGGATTACAAGTGTGCACAGCTGCACCTGGCTATTATACCATCTTTAGTTAAGAATTTTGAGCTTGGAATGCTAGCTGAGCCTCTAGGTCAGGTGTGGGCAAACATTTTTATAGAGGGTAAGATAGTAAATAATTTGGGCTGTGGGCCACATGCCATTTCTGTGGTAGTTACTCAACTCTGACTTTGTAGGGCCAAAGCAGCCATAGACAAAATGTAAATGAACAGGTATGGCTGTATTCTAATGAAACTTTATGGATTGAAATATTCTAATTATATATGTGTATGTATGCATATATCTACACACACACACACACACACACACACACACACACAGGGACATTCTTCCACTGAGCTACATCCTCTGCCTTTTTTTTTTTTTAT
>PVJS01050407.1:0-14328 GCA_004027185.1 Glis glis | reverse complement strand
TTTGCGGTACCAGGGATTGAACACAGGGGCGTTCTACCTCCGTGCTACGCCCCCGGCCCTATTTTTTATACTTTATTTTTTGAAACCAGGTCTCACAAAGTTGCGGAGGGCCTCACTAAGGAGAGAGAGAGAGAGAGGGAGAGAGAGAGAGAGCGAGAGAGCTGAGGCTGGCTGCGAACCCAGATCCTCCGGTCTCCACCTCCCAAAGTACTGGGATTACAAGCATGCGCCACCACGCCCGGCTTAAAATGGTCTCCTAATAACCCAAAGATACATAAACAGAAATCTTTTCTAAGTTTCTACCCATAACCTAGAAAATACATCCCTGAATTTATGTTTCATGAGCTAGATCAATCTCATGTATATAATTTGATACACTTCATTTCATACAATTAAAAATTCTCCATGAGATAAATTAATGAAATAGACATTGGTAAAGATGTTCTTGGAAGAAATAATATCATGAAGGCATACACATTTATCTAAACTTGAAGATCACTCCAATGCCTATATTTTTTACTAATTCCTTATTTCCATTATTATGTATGTTTTTAGGCATAAAAACGTCTGAATTCTTCTACCCTACCCCATGCCAATCAGCCACTTGTAATATTTATGCAAATTTACTTCTTATAAGTTATGAAGGGCCGGGCATGGTGGCACACGCTTGTAATCCCAGTACTTGGGAGGCGGAGACCGGAGGATCCGTGTTCGCGGCCAGCCTCAGCTACTTAGTGAGACCCTGTTTCAAAGTAAAGAATATAAAGTAGGGCTGGGGGTGTAGCTCGGAGGTAGAATGCCCCTGGGTTCAATCCCCAGTACCACAAAGAAAAATAGTTATGAAGATAGTCTGTACAAATCTTGTCTCATAAGGATACGTAGTTTCAAATTCAACACCGAAGAACTGATCGATTAAACTTTTCTTTTTGGAAGGTGTTACTGCTGAAGCAGATGAAGAATCTGTCTGCAAAAATTAAAATGAAATTAAAATTCCCATTTTACTTTCTACAGATATTAATGTATATTTCCTTCTATATAATCCAGTTTAGTAATAAATACATAATTAGAATTTATAAAATGTAGTCCCAGCCAGGCATAGTGGCACACACTTGTAATCCCAGTACTTGGGAGGCTAAGACAGAAGGATCACAGGTTCAAGGCCAGCCTCAGCAACTAAGCGAGGCCCAGTTTCAAAACAAAAAATAAATGGGTCTGGGGGTGTAGCCCCTGGGTTCAATCCCCAGTACCACACACAAAAAAAAGAATTTCAAGCCTTTAGGGAGATAAAACAAAAACTAACAACAAACGGTATAATCAAAGCCTGTGATCATGAATACACTCCAATTACCTCTTTAACAGAATCATCCTCTATGGCTTCCAGTTTCTGCTGTAATACTCGCATCATTTGTATCCAACATTCATTAGCATCCTATAATTTAAAAAACGACACAAAGTAATCCCAGCAGTGAAAAGAGCACTCTATAAAATCCTCCCAAAGTAATTACTGCTTCCCTAGAGGAGAAAGAGGATTTCTTCTTCTTTAAAAATATTCAACCAGCCTGGCGTGGTGGCGCACGCTTGTAATCCCAGTACTTGGGAGGCGGAGACCGGAGGATCCGGGTTCGCGGCCAGCCTCAGCTACTTAGTGAGGCCCTTCAGAACTTCTTGAGATCCGGTTTCAAAATAAAGTATAAAAAATAGGGCCGGGGGCGTAGCACGGAGGTAGAACACCCCTGCGTTCAATCCCCGGTACTGCAAAAAAAATAAGTAAATAAAAATAAATAAATAAAAGGATAAAAAATAGGGCTGGGGGTGTAGCTCAGAGGTAGAACGCCCCTGGGTTCAATCCCCAGTACCACAAAAAAATTTAAAAAATTAAAAAAATAAAAATATTCAACAAAATTTGATAATAAGACATTCAAGAAAACAAAGGATTCCTGAAGTTATATTCATTCATTCAACAGATGGTTCCTGAGTCCGACTTGTTCTACGCTGTTCAAGATACCTGGAATACACAGTGAAAAAATCCCAAGTCCCACCATGACAGATACACAAAAATACAAACTCAGGTGGTGAGAAGGGCTGTGAAGGGAAAACCAGTATGGGAGCCGAACATGACCGGGGAAGGGAAGCGTGCAATTCACTCCAGTCAGCAGGGCAAGCCAAGCCGGGCGTGGTGGTGCACGCTTGTAATCCCAGTACTTGGGAGGCGGAGACCGGAGGATCCTAGTTCGCGGCCAGCCTCAGCTACTTAGTGAGACCCTCCGAAACTTAGTGAGACCCTGTTTCAAAATAAAGAATAAAAAAATAGGGCTGGGGTGTAGCTCGAAGGTAGAATTCCCCTAGGTTCAATCCCAATACTGCAAAAAAAAAAAAAAAAAATAGGGCAAGCCATGGAGCCAGGAGGCCTGAGGGGGCAGGCCACCCCCGAATCTGACAGCCCAGGGACACAGCAAAGGGGCTGCAGAAGAGGCACTTGAGGGGTTTTAAAGAAGAAGGAAGCCTCATGGCTGAAGAGGAGCAAGGGGGACAGTGGTACTGATAAACTCAGAGAGGCAGCCAGGGGCTGGTGAATTTAGGATTGGGGCAAAAGAAAAACCACCCCACAGCTACTATAGTGGGGGGGGGGTGGACCCCAGGGCCTCACTATGCTCTGCACACACTCTACCACTGAGCTCGGCACCACCCACTGACATCTGCAAGAGGACACTGGGTACTGTGGGAGAAAACACAGGCAAGATGATGCGTTAACAGATAACAGTGTGAGCAAGAGCACAAGGTTTCCTACACTTATCAAGAGGAGGATGGGAAACCCAAGTTCTTATTTACAACATGGAAAAAACCTCGCCTTGATTACCTGTTGAAGGTATTGTCCTTGTTCCCCCTTCTCCGCAAACTGTGGGAAAGCCATGTGTAAAAACTGCAGGAGGATAATAGGTGGAATACTAGAAGAAGTTTTATCCATGGAATCGAACAAATCTCTAAGGGCTTAAAAACAAAGGAAATGCTGCTTTAGAAAAACAGTGACATATTTAATACATGCTACTGTAAATTCTTAATTCTTAAAAAAAGTCTGCTTAACTATATTTAAGGAGTTGGGCGTGGTGGCGCACACTTGTAATCCCAGTACTTGGGAGGCTGAGGCAGGAGGATTGCAGGTTCAAGGCTAGCCTCAGCAACTTAGTGAGACCCTTCCCAACTTAGCAAGACCCTGTTTCAAAATAAAAAATAAAATAGGGCTGGGGGTGTAACTCGGAGGTAGAATGCCCCTGGGTTCAATCCCCAGTGCCACAAAAAACTATATTTAAGAATAGTTATCTTTTCACAATCGTTAAACTCCTAATAAAAAATATTCATTTTTAAATCTTCAAGAACTCAGCAAATGTCCTTATAATGCAATCACTAGCTATAAATAACTTCTGGGCAATGCTGCTCCCTCTCTTTCTCCATGCCAGCCTTTGTCTTCCAAAACAAAGCAGGGTGTATAAATTCAATACAGAGAACACAAAGCCTCTGTCTAGGGACCAAAGAGGCATAGTATCACTGTTCTGCCACTCTGCCACTATCAGGCCATAAGCTCACCTTTCCCAACTTACCTTCCTTCAAACACACAGTTAGTTCCCATTTATGGAATGCCTGGATACTGAAATCTGGTTTCCTAAAAAACACTGTGTGTGTGTGGGAGGGATACTCAGGATTGAACCCAGGAGCATTCTACCTCCAAGCTACATCCCAGCCTGATTTTATTTTTTATTCGGAAACGGTCTAGGTTGCGGAAGGCCCCACTAAGTTGCTGAGGCTGGTTGTGAACCTGCAATCCTCCTATCTCAGCCTCCCAAGTATTAGGATTGTAAGTGTGCACCACCAAGCCTTGCTCAAAATACACTTTGTGTGTGTGTGTGTATGTGTGTGTGTGTGGTACTGGGAATTGAACTCAGGGGCATTCTACCTCTGAGCTACATCCCCAGCCCTATTTTATCTTTATTTAGAAACAGGGTCTCGCTAGGTTGAAGAGTCTCACTATTTGCTAAAGCTGTCTCTGAACCGGCGATCCTCCTGTCTCAGCCTCACAAGTACTGAGATTACAGGCGTGCGCCACCACACCCGGACTATAGTACACTTCTTAACTCCACCATATGGTTAAGAACCAAAACTACTTTGCCTTCTTCAACCTTTCCCCTGCTCACTGCCTCCACCAGCATGCTGTCTCATGCTCTTGGAGTCCACTGTGCACTCAGAGCTCAGAGGACCTTTCCTCAGCCGACTGCCACAGCTCGCCCTCCTTCATGCACAGCAAGCTCTATATCTTGACTTGATTTGTTAATATCCAAGATATGTCATCCATCATTATTATACAGACCACAGCAAATACAACAGCATCTCAGCACCAAGGAGGGGCTCGATAAAATGTTCCAAATAAAAAACTAAATACAATGTTAAAAAATATTTTGAAGGCCAGGCATGGTGGTGGACGCCTGTAATCCCAATACTTGGGAGGCTGAGACAGGAGGATCGCAGGTTCGTGGCCATCTCAGAAACTTAGTGAGGCCATCTGCAACCTAGTGAGACGCTGTTTCCAAATAAAAAATAAAATAGGCCTGGGGATGTAGCTCAGAGGTAGAATGCCCCTGGGTTCCATCTCCAGTACCACCAAAAATACATATATATATATAAAAAAATATTTTGAGAGAAGATTGAAATTTGTGAATCTCTACCAAGCTAATTATGTTTTAAATAAAAGCCTAAGCCAGGTGTGGTGGCGCACACTTGTAATCCCAGTACTTGGGAGGCTGAGAGGAGGATTGCAGGTTCGAAGACAGCCTCAGCTACTTAGTGTGGCCCTCCGCAACTTAGTGAGACCCGGTTTCAAAATAAAGAATAAAAAATAGGGCTGGGGGTGTAGCTCGGAGGTAGAATGCCCCTGGACTCAATCCCCAGTACCACAAAATAAATAAATAAATAAACAGACCAAAATAGGGCTAAGTATAGCTCAGAGGTAGAATGTGCCTGGGTTTCATCCGTAGTAACACAAGAAGAAAAAAAAAAAGAATAAAAGCCTACATTTTAGTAATATTTTAAAGTGCACACTACTAAAAAAAAAGAGATGATTTAATATTTAGTATATACCATCAAATACCATTAATAGTCGGGCACAGTGGCCCATACTTGTAACCCCAGTACTTGGGAGGCTGAGACAGAAGGATTACAGGTCTACGGCCAATCTCAGCAACTTAGTAAGACCCTGTTTCAAACTAAAAAATAAAATAGGACTGGGGGTGTAGCTCAGAGGTAGAATACCCCTGGGTTCCATCCCCAGAACCACCACCAAAAAAAAAAAAAAAAAAAAAGAATGTCTACCGCTGGGGACGCAGTGCAGTGGATGAGTAACAGAAGAGGCCCTGGGTTCAACACCCAACACCACGAACAAAATACAGAATCTCTACTTTTCCTCATATACTGTACACAACCACCACTAAGATTTTTATAATAATCACATCAACCATAAAAGAATCTATTTCTAGTTATCCCCAAAGTCATTCCCAAAGATGTATTTAATAGAACATGAAACCAAATTACAATTCAAACCAAAAATCAAAAGGTTATCTCTGAAAAAAGAATACCCATCACTGGTTTATAATAAAGTAAGCTCCAAGTTACTTAATGTAAGTATGAAAATACTCCAAATCATTTTTTTTTTTTTGGTACTGGGGATTGAACTAAGGGACATTCTACCTCTAGGCTACACCCCTACCCCTCTTTATATTTTATTTTGAAAGAGTCTCCCTAAGTTGCTGAGGGTCTCGTGAAGTTGATGAGGCTTGCCTTGAGCCTGCGATCCTCCTGCCTCAGCCTCCCAAGTACTGGGATTACAAGCGTGCGCCACCACGCCCGGCTGAAAAATAACATTTATATTGAATATTAAATCCCTCTCCAAAAGTAGTCTATGTAGCATACTGACCTGCAGTAATATACTGTGCTGAAGCCATTTCCCCCGAGGCTCTCAAGGCACCTGCATACCTAGGAATGTTAAGGCAGAAGTAAATATAGGACTAGATTCTTTCTGAAACTCAAATGGGAAAAAATTCAGTTAAAAGAATTTGTCATTACAGCCTCAATTACAAGTTTCTCAAAGATATTTCCTCTTCTTATCTTGCACATTTAAGCATTATATGGATTTTAAAAGACAATGCAAGAACAAAAATCACACACCTACATTCAGCACTAACTTCCTGTATAAAATTAAATAAATCACTTAAGTGTCAAGTCAGTATGCTCATCTATAAAGTGAGAGGTTTCTATTAAAGGATTTAGTTCTAAGCCAGGCGTGGTGACGCACGCTTGTAATCCCAGTACTTGCGAGGCTGAGACCAGAGGATCCGGGTTCACAGCCAGCCTCAGCTAGTTAGTGAGGCCCTCCGCAACTTAGTGAGACCCTGTTTCAAAATAAAAACAAAAAGGGCTGGAGGTGTATCTCAGAGGTAGAATGCCCCTGGGTTCAATCCCCAGCACCACAATATATAAATAGAAAAGTTAGAAAACATGAAAAATAGCTCTAGAAATGCTAATATTTACAACACAAGCAGCAACTAAATAGAGGAAAGGTAGCATATGAAGGAATAATGGCCAAAAATGCCCAAGTTTAGAAAAGAGTCTTACACTAAAAGTGCTCACTGAGCTAGGCGTGGTGGCACACACCTGTAATCCCTGTACTTGGGAGGCTGAGACAGGAGGATCGCAGGTTCGAGGACAGCCTCAGCAAGTAGTGAGACTCAAATCAACCTAGCGAGACCCTGTTTCCAAATAAAAAATAAAATAGGGCTGGAAGGTAGCTCGAAGGTAGAACGCCCCTGGGTTCCATCCCCAGTACCACAAAATATAAATAAAAATAAGAGTCCTCAATGAGCACTAAAAATAAGTTAAAAAAACCTTACATTTAGATTCCTGGAGAACACTGAAAAGCACAAATAAAGAGGAAACCCAAAAATCTAATAAGAGAAAAGAATAAGAATCAAGACAGTCATCATACCTCTCATCACACACAAATAGTGTGAAATTAACTATGAACTACCAAGGAAAAATAACTTTGTTTCAAGTCTTACACCAAGCAATAGCACCGTTTAAGAACAGGAATGGGTAAAACCAATACTATGGGACATTACAGAAGACTCAGTATGATTGCCCCAGGAAATGTATGTAAGAATAAAAATGAACAGCTGGGCACGGTAGCACACGCTTTAATCTCAGTACTTAGGAGGCCGAGACAAGAGGATCACAGGTTCGCAGCCAGCCTCAGCTACTTAATGAGGCTGTCAGCAATTTAGCAAAACCCTGTTTCAAAATAAAAAGTAGGGCTGGGGTATAGCTCGGAGATAGAATGCCCCTGGGTTCAATCACCAGTGCCATAAAAAACAAAACAAACTAAAAGAATAAAAATTTAGTATTAAGAGAATAAAGTAAAATAATATGACCTAGCCGGGCATGGTGGCACACACCTGTATCCCAGTACTTAGGAGGCTGAGACAGGAGAACTGCAGGTTCAAAGCCAACCTCAGCAAGTAGTGAGACTCATCAACCTAGCGAAATCCTGTTTCAAAATAAAAATAAAAAATAGGAATGGGAGTGTGGCTTGGAGGTCGAATGGCCAAATTCAATCCCCAGTACCAAAAATAATAATAAAATAAAATAAAATAATAATAATAATAATACGTTAGCTACTCAAAATTCAGAGGATAATTTGAGTGTCAGCCTCTGAGATCTTTCAATGGGTCCCCTCTGCCCACACTCCTTTAGCTTGACTCTGCGTGGGTGGCTGGGCCCTGCCCGTCTCCCATGTCAGCGTCTAGCCCCACCCTTCTCCAGGCAGCGCACACTGCCACTCCCTAAGATCCTCACCATCTCTTACCTCCAGCCATGCTCGAATACTCCTTCACTCCACTCTCTCTTCCCCAGTTCCTCCAGGAAGTCTTCCCGATTATGCTTAGACACCCCTAACGTAGGGTCCCCCCTCCATTTCCCATCAAAGTAGTTCTAAAAGTACCTGCTTCCTTGATAGTCTTTTTTTTTTCCTTCTGGTACTGGGGATGGAACCCAGGGTCATTCTACCTCTAAGCTACACCCCCCAACCCTTTTATTTTTTGTTTTGAAACAGGGTCTCACTAGGTTGCTGAGTCTCACTATGTTCAACCTGCGATCCTGTCTCAGCCTCCCAGGTGCCGGGATTGCAGGCGTGTGCCACCATGACCGGCTCCAACGAAGACTTAAAACATCTCTTCAGTCTTACCTTTTAAGGGCATCTTTGAGTTCAGGCACAGAACGAATACACTGAACTGTAGCATTCATGTAACAAGTGTTACCAAGGTTTGTCAATCCACAGGGTAGTTCCATCTGATTAAAAAAAGGAATAAACTCACATTAACTCACATTTATAAAATGACATGGCATTTATAAATCACTAAAGTTCACACTTCAAGTTAAATTTACCAACCTCTACCAATTTATAGTCTACCTTCACCCACAGTAATATTTCCCCCAACAAAGTCTTTACTTCTATCACACTGGCATTAATTCTATTTTAGTTCCCTTCTTGTGAACAACTGTATCAATCCTGTCTCTTCTGCAGGCTTATCAAGAGAACAGAGTTGCTAATATACATAGGGGTGTAGTGCGGAGGTAGAACGCCCCTGGGTTCAATCCCCGGTACCACACACACACAAAAAAAAGAAAATTAATGACACTATAGCAGGGCATGGTGGCGCACGCTTGTACCTGAGAGGTTGAGACAGGAGGATCGCAGGTTCGCCACCAGCCTCAGCTACTTGTGAAGCCCTCTGAAACTTAGTGAGACCCTGTTTCAAAATAAAGAATAAAAAATTGGGCTGGAGGTGTAGCTCAGAGGTGGAATGCCCCAGGATTCAATCCCCAATACCACATAAAAGGGAGGGAGGGAGGGAGGGAGGGAGGGAGGGAGGAAGGAAGGAAGGAAATTAATGACACTACATAAATGCTAGCTGCTAAAAAAAATTGACATGTGTTGGCTGGTTTCTAAACTGATTTTACATTTACACTGGGCTGTGTACTCAGTGGTAGTACACAAAGTGAAACAAACCCCTGGGATTGATACAGAACAATTTGTGTGTGTGTGTGTGTGTGTGTGTGTGTGTGTGTGTGTGTGTGTGTTAGTTACTGTGATTGAACCCAGAGGCATTATACCTCCAAGCTACACCCCCAGCCTTATTTTTTTTTTTTAAACAGGGTCTCCCTAGGTTAATGAGAGTCTCACTACTTGCTGAGGCTGTCCTTGACCCTGTGATCCTCCTGTCTCAGCCTCCCAAGTACTGGGATTACAAGTGTGTGCCGCCACGCCCAGCTTCACAAATTTATACATATATAAATTTTACATACATATATGTAAAAATACACGTACACACATATACATATACAAATTCAGGATAAACTCTATGTAATTAACATGGAGGGCTTTAGGAATTTAAATACCCTAGTATTTAAACTACTCTTTGACCCCGTTTACTCATAAACATTTATGTAGTTCTATCTGCCATACGTTACAGATAATAACTTAGTTTATATTATATCTGTGTGCATCTTACCACCCTCATCTGTAAAATAAAACTATATTCCTTAACACCTCATAGTTTTGAGGCTTAAAAGCACAAGCTCAGCCAGGCGTGGTGGCGCACGCTTGTAATCCCAGTACTTGCGAGGCTGAGACCAGAGGATCTGGGTTCGCGGCTAGCCTCAACTACTTAGTGAGGCCCTACTTTGCGAGGCCCTGTTTCAAAATGAAGAATAAAAAATAGGGCTGGGGGTGTAGCCCAGAGGTAGAATGCCCCTGGGTTCAATCCTTGGTACCGCCAAAAAAAAAAAAAAAAAAGCACAAGCTCTAACTTGTGAATTTTATTTGTAATGTTACAAATTAGCAAAGCCTAAATAGATTCACTTGAAAGTTAAAAAAGCAATAATAAGCCAGGCGTGGTGGCACACGCTTGTCATCCCAGTTCTTGGGAGGCTGAGACAGGAGGATCCGGGTTCGCAGCCAGCCTCAGCTACTTAGTGAGGCCCTCCGTAACTTAGTGAGACCCTGTTTCAAAATAAAGAATAAAAAATAGGGTTGGGAGGTGTAGCCTGGAGGTAGAATGTCCCTGAATTCAATCCCCAGTACCAAAAAAAGCAGTAATAAAAGTATACAATTAAAAAAAACCTTATTTTGACTGACTATAGGACTCCCTTAAACTAGTTTCCAGAATAGTAACATTCTTATTTACTGCTAAAAACATATCCTGATATTAACGATCAAATAGAAACATTTAGATGTGGCTTTGTGAAACACAGTGGAATAACAGTCCTTCAGAAGCAGTGACCAACATGAAACGCGGGGTCTTACAGCAGATGCTAACTGCTCTTCTGTCATGTCTTCCACGAAGACAGTCTTGGCTGAGGGCTCTTCTGGAAGAGCATCTGATGACCCCATCATGAGTAGCGTTGTTCCCTGTAACAAGAAAATTGGTCTCAAGAAAATCCTTAAAAGTTGACAATGTTGCCGGGCGTGGTGGCGCACGCCTGTAATCCCAGTACTTTGGGAGGCGGAGACCGGAGGATCTGGGTTCGCGGTCAGCCTCAGCTAGCTCTTGCTCTCTCTCTCTACTTAGTGAGGCCCTCTGCAATTTCGTGAGACCCGGTTTCAAAATAAAGTATAAAAAATAGGGCCGGGGGTGTGACGCGGAGGTAGAACACCCCTGGGTTCAATCCCCAGTACCACAAAAAAAAAAAAAAGTTGACAATGTTTATGTCCCATAAAGAGAAACACAAGCTGGATGTGGTGGCGCACGCTTGTAATCCCAGTACTTAGGACGTTCAGACAGGAGAATCACAGGTTCACTGCCAGCCTCAGCTACTTAGTGAGGCCCTCAGCAACTTAGTGAGACCCTGTTTCAAAATAAAAGAATAAAATCGGGCTGGGGGTGTAGTTCAGAGGTAGAATGCCCCTGGGTTCCATCCCCAGTACCACAAAAAATAAAATAAAATAAAATAGTAAATAAATAAAAAAAGGCTAGGGGTGTAGCTCAGAGGTAGAACACCCCTAGGTTCAATCCCCAATACCGAAAAAAAATAAATTAAAAAAACACAAAAGAACACATACTGCCATATTGGCCAAAAAAGGTAGATCTGCGGTTACCTAGGGCTGCAGGAGGAAGGGCCCCAGATTCCCTCAGAGGCAACAGTACTGTTCTACAACTAGACTGTGGTGAGTACCACAGCTCTAAGTCACTGAACTGTGAACAATGTAAAAGCGCAGGGCAGCTTCTGGGGCCAGGAGCCACTTGTCTGTCTGTCTAGTGGCCACGGAAATTGTTTACAGTGATTTGACTTTAAACCAGGATGGTGGTAGCAGTTACATCACTGTATAAAATTACCCCAATTCAATAAACTTTACACTGGAAATAGGTGGATTTTACCCTTTTTATCCTATATTAATTATACCTGAATAAAGCTAAAGAGAAAAAAATACATGTTGCCATAAAATATGGATAATGTTTCAAAATACTGGAGGGGAAGGAATTCCTCAAATGCTCATTAGCATTTAGCAGCACTTCTCCCATAATACATCAACTGAAAGTAATAAGATACTATTATGTAACTGTTACAATCATTTCCATGTAAACATAAGCTTTTCAGAACACTAAAATCTCCATTACTGGAAAATAATAAAGCAAATACATAGAATAATTCAGTTCAAAATATTCAATTTTATAATTTTACACATTATAACCTAAGTGAACACATATTCGGTATATGTGTAAACATTTCATTCAACAGAAAAATAATAAAGTCACCATTATCCTAAACTTTATAATCTTGATACCTGACCAATATCGTGTCTTATTCTCTTAACTCAGTACCTTAAATGGAAGACATGAATATGTGAGACAAAAAAAAAGGTGGGGCCAGAAATAGAGGTTTTTGTAAAATGGGGGAAAAAAGGCCAGAGAAAGAA
Organism: Glis glis; assembly: GCA_004027185.1. Classification (NCBI taxonomy): domain Eukaryota; kingdom Metazoa; phylum Chordata; class Mammalia; order Rodentia; family Gliridae; genus Glis; species Glis glis. The sequence continues at coordinate 2,315 of PVJS01050407.1, read as the reverse complement.
ATAAAGAGCCAGAGAAGATTTTTTTTAATCCAGATGAAGCTGGACAGGGTGGCACATGCCTGTAATCCCAGTACTTGGGAGGCTAAGAAAGAAGGATTGCAAGTTGGAGGACAGCCTCAGCATCATAACATGACTCTCAGCAAACTAGCGAGACGGGTTCTAAACAAAAAAATAAAAAGGGGCTGGGCATGGTGGCGCACGCTCGTAATCCCAGCCTCTGAGTAACTGAGATTACAAATATGTAACACTGAATCCAGCTCAGGACACTAAATTATTAATTATAAGTCTTTCTGAGGCCGGGCGTGGTGGCGCATGCTTGTAATCCCAATATATGGGTGGCGGAGACCGGAGGATCCGGGTTCGCAGCCAGCCTCAGCTACCTTGTGAGCCCCTCCACAACTTCGTGAGATCCGGTTTCAAAATAAATTATAAAAAATAGGGCCAGGGATGTAGCTCGGAGGTAAACCCCCCCTGGGTTCAATCCCCGGTACCTCAAAAAAAAAAAAAAAAGTCTTTCTAAGCTAGGCATGGTGGCAGTCACTTGTAATTTCAGTACTTGGGAGGCCGAGACAAGAGGATCACAGGTTCACAGCCAGCCTCAGCAGCATGGTGAGGCCCTCTACAACTTTGGGAAACCCTGTTTCATAATAAAAAAATAAATAAAATAGGGCTGAAGGTGTAGCCCAGAAGTAAAAGGCCCCGGGTTCAGTTTTCGGTACCACTACCAAAAGAAAAGTCTTTCTGCAAAGAAAACTCCAAGCCAAGGTGGTTCCCTGGAAAACTCTATGCAACATTTATTAAAAATAAAGCAGCCGGGCGTGGTAGCGCACGCTTGTAATCCCAGTACTTGGGAGGCTGAGACAGGAGGATCTGGGTTTGAGGCCAGCCTCAGCTACTTAGTGAGGCCCTCCGCAACCTAGTGAGACCCTGTTTCAAACTAAAGAATAAAAAATAGGGCTGGGGATGTAGCTCAGAGGTAAAATGCCCCTGGGTTCAATCCCCAGTACTGCAAAAATATAAATAAGTAAAAAATAAAATAAAAATAATAAAGCAAATTATTTCAGAAAAGAGGGGATGCTTCCTGACTCATTTATAAGGCCAACATTATGCCAAGAGCAAAACCAGACGAAAAGAATACAACAAAGTACAAACCAATATCCCTCATGAAAAGTGACACAAACCCTTAACAAAATTAAACAGAAGTTAGCAATACATAGAGTAACACACAGTAACCAAGTGGGGCTTGTGCAAGAATATAAAACTGGTTTAATATTCAAGAGTCAGTGCAGTTTGATATAACAAGTTAAAGAATAAAAAATTATCATTTCAAAAGATACAGAAAAAGCATTTGTTGAGCTGGGCGTGGCAGCACATGCTTGTAATCCCAGTACTTGGGAGGCAGAGACCGGGGGATCCGGGTTTGCTGCCAGTCTCAGCTACTTAGTGAGGCCCTCCGCAACTTTGTGAGACCCGGTTTCAAAATAAAAGGATAAAAAATAGGGCTGGGGATGTAGCTCGAAGGTAGAACGCCCCTGGGTTCAATCCCCGGTACCACAAAAAAAAACAAAGTGTTTGTCAAAACTCAACTCTACTTAATAAAAACTCTCGGCCGGACATGGTGGCACACACTTGTAATCCCAAAACTCAGGAGGCTAAGACAGGAGGATTGCAGGTTCAAGGACAGCCTCAGCAAGTAGTGAGATTCTCATCAACCTAGCAAGCCTGTTTCAAAATAAAAATAAAAAAATAATAGGGCTGGGGGTGTAGCTTGGAGGTAGAATGCCCCTGGGCTCAATCTCCAGTACCACAAATAAAAAAATAAAAACTCTCAGCAAACTAGAAATAGAATAGAACTGCCTCAGCAGGGCATGGAGATGCACACCTGTAATTCCAGTACTTGGGAGGCTGAGACAGGAGCATCACAGGTTCGAGGCCAATTTCAGCAACTTAGTGAGGCCCTTAGCAACTTGGCAAGACCGTTTCAAAATAAAAAATAAAAGGGCTGGGGGAATGGCTTAGAAGTAGAATGCCCCTGGGTTCAATCCCTAGTACCACCAAAACAAGAAAATTTAAGAACTGCTCATTCCAGGAATACAAGCATTTAACAGTTAAAAATTGCCGGGCGTGGTGCCGCACACTTGTAATCCCAGTACTTTGGGAGGCGGAGACCGGAGGATCCGGGTTCGCGGCCAGCCTCAGCTCGTGCATGCGCGTGCGCGCTAGCGTTCTCTCTCTCTCTCTCTCTCTCCCTCCTGTCTCTCTCTCTCTCTCTACCTAGTGAGGCCCTCCGTAACTTCGTGAGACCCGGTTTCAAA
>PVJS01050406.1:0-14327 GCA_004027185.1 Glis glis | reverse complement strand
GACTGAATTAGTGGTTGCTCCGATCCTAAGACTCCAGCTCTTAGACCGTTCGACCAGCTACTGGTTCCTCTGACCCTCCACGTGCAGTCAGAACCTGGGACTACATTGCTGCAAACTGTAAGCCCATCTGATAAATCCCTTTTTTAAATATACTCATTCTGTGTATTCTGTTAATCTAGAGAACCCTGTCCAATACAGACTGGCTTAATCTAGAGTGTATGTTTTGAAATAAAAACATATCACTTGTTGTAACCTAAATAATTCCCTGGTCACATGCATTTTGGTACTAGTGTTTGTCATTCAAACAAACATGATACTGGAGCCAATATTAATAATACTTTTTAAAGCATGTATTTAATTTTACTTGTCTCTCTTAAAGAACATTTCTAAAGATCCAATTCATAATTCATGCTATTACTTTTTAAAATTCCCCTGATTCTCTTCTTTTTTTACTTATGGCATTTCAAAAGGTATTTTCCCTACTCTCCATCAGACATTGCATCCAACATCCCATACCCCTTAGTCCCTGCTTTATATGTTGCACCCTGTTTCCTCCCAACCCTCCCTTCTTAATTTTCCTCTACCCACACTTAGTATCACGAAAATTCACAATCAGATAACCAACAATTGAATTCTGCTTGGTAAAATGATAATACAGACACACAAGGGCACACTGGCTTTTTGAACCCTACCAGCTGTTAATGTGTAAACAAGGCTTTGCAGCACATTATTGTTGTTTTGCACAATATAGTCCCAACTGAAACTGAATTAGCACATGTTGATGTGAGAATAAAAATTTTAAGTCATTATTAAGTGCCCACTATGACCAAAGGATTGTGTCAAATGCTCAAGAAGCAAGGAAAAGTTGCAATAATAAAGAATATCTGGTCCCTGCTATCTATGTGCCTTCAGTTGGAAAGAAGAAAACCAAAAACATGGAGTGAAAAACCCTATGTATCAAGATACAATATAATCATGTTCAATTCAAGAGAAATAATTTAGAAAACTAATAATAACTAACAATAGCCACTAAACTAGTGCAGTATGATTGCACTACATATTCCCAAACCTGTTTCTTCAAACAAAATACATTCATCCCAGATTGAAAGAAATGGTAACAGGGTCTCCAGCTCCCAACATTTCAATGTAGTCTGGCCTAGAAAGTGTGGCCTCTAATTTTGTATTCTCCAAATGTGGTTTTGGTGTAGTTAATAGAGTTGCTACAAACCTAAAGTGAAGAAGTACTCATTCCATCCTTTGTTTGCTGAGTATCTATTCTGTGCCAGTCACTGTGCTGTCCGCTGGGGATATCTTTGTGCAGATAACAGAGATGGCTCCTACCTTCCAGCAGATTCCAGGGTGAGGTATATTTTGTGAACTGGCTACAATTTGGGGTTTAGTTGTCTTTGTTTACTCTTTGCCTAATCTTTCTCATTCACTTCTAAGTCTTTTTTTTTTTTTTTGGTATTGTATGTTTCTTTGTAAGATGCCATTAATTCCTAACACAAAGTTTGTTATAAACAACAAAAGAATGTTTCTAGTTAGTCATGTGCCAGCATTTCTTGCTTTGTACTTGATTAGCTACTCCAGGAAAGGAGCTCTGTCTCCTTCATTAGAACATGGTATTTATCTTTGCATTTCTCTTAAAACTCAGCACGGTATGTGGTATATAGTTCTTAATAAATATTTGTAGATATAATTTGTTCCATTTAAATAGTGTCTATGGGCACCGATCTTAATTAAAACAACAGTGATACAATCACTCAAGGCAAGAGATGATGAAATATCCAATGTAAAGTATTTTCTGGGAAAATAATTGGGTTTAAAAAATGCTGAATCATGAATAGATAAGAGGTACTCAAACCAGATAACCTAAATTTCAAGAAAAAATTCAATTGGCCAGTAATTCATTATAATCACTGAGAACCAAGTTGAAAATTGTCTCATTCAAAGAAGACATTTTACAGGATCTAGCCAAAGCTCAGAATCAAGATAAATATAAGGCTATTGTGGAAGTAAACAGAATGAACACAGATAAAAGAGCAGAATTCTGCCGGGCGTGGTGGTGCACGCTTGTAATCCCAGTACTTTGGGAGGCAGAGACCGGAGGATCCGGGTTCGTGGCCAGCCTCAGTTCTCTCTCTCTCTCTCTCTCTCTCTCTCTCTCTCTCTCTGTACCTAGTGAGGCCTTCTGCAACTTCGTGAGACCCAGTTTCAAAATAAAGTATAAAAAAAATAGGTCTGGGGGTGTAGCACGGAGGTAGAACGCCCCTGGGTTCAATCCCTGGTACCGTAAAAAAAAAAAAAAAGAGCAGAATTCTGACTGCAGGAACTGGGGAAGAACTCATGGAGAAGGCCTTGGAGGATGGGCAGACAGAGAGGCATGGGAGTTATTCCAGAGGGGGATGCCAATAGTACCCAGGCATGTGAATAGAAAACATGTTCTCTGTTTGGTAAAACAGGTTGCATGGTTGGACCATTGCAGGGGTGTCAAAATATCAAAGCATCCCAATACTTGGAGACATACGGTTGATCAAATTGTATGCTCTGGCTCCATATGGATGTTTAGAGTCCCATACAAACAGATCCAAGCCAGGGAACTTTATCTCATGTATTTCTTGTGGGTCCCAAGGGAACTACATGGAAGTCACCCCCTCAGCTCTACTCCCAGCCAAGCCAGGTCTGTGTCTCCATTCCTCCTGGGGAAGGGAATATTAATGTTGTTATTCCTGTGGACCAGTGATTCTGAAGATATGTTCAATGAAATAATAAGTTTTCTTTAGAAATACCTCAGAGTTTCCCTGGAATGCTGAGGCAAATAAGTTGGTAGGGAGTAGGATCAATTCCCCTTTTTGAAGTTCTATGCATAGATTTTCTTTGAAAAAAAAAGGATTCCATGCCACCTAAACAAACAACAACAATAAAGCTTTTTTTAACCTGAATAATGTGATGACCATAGCAAACTTGTGAAGTTAGGGAAGAGAAGAATCTCATTAGGTGAGCACAGGAGGGAGGATGTGAAAAGTCAGGCATTAAGATAATTATGACCATAATTTCCTTGGTAAAACATTAGGGATTGATTTGAATGTCCAGAGGAGAGCAGCTCCAAATCTCTAGCTAAATATAACTTGGAATTTAAAGACTTCTATCTTTCTAAAGGAAAGAATCTACTGTATTAGATATACTAGAGAGAGGATACATGTCTTGGCTTGGGCAAGCTATGCATAGGCAAAGTTCAATAATAATTCCTCTAGTTTGTGGAGGTAGTTCTCATTTTAATCTAAATTTCTTTTAAGTAAGGAAATGAGTTTCATAAAATTAAGTGACCTCTCTCACATCTCACAGTTAATAACAATTAATAAGGATAATTATAAAAACAGAAATCGCTAATAGAGACAATTAGCATGTTTCCACTCTTTTAAGTTCAATTTCATGGGTAAACACTGGCTATTGGATTCCAGATCACTTGGTTCTATTAGAAAATCACACAGGAAGAAACACCTCCACTCTCTGTGATTACTGCGATCTTTGAATCTTTGTTTTATGACTCTTCCTCATTTCCTATCTCCTTTCTCCTTAGACTATAATATGTTTTTTAAAACAGTGAGGTGGATGAGATATGCCAGGATTTTACATGAAAAATATGTGGTTTATGGGGCTGTAATTATAGATAAATTATTAGCATTTTTTCTTTCTCTATGACAATCATCCTCAAAATTTCAAATAAATACCTCAAAATTTTTATCTTATAAAAAGGTCTCTATTACTAACCAAAAATCCCATTCCAGATCATTCAGGGTCAATAAATATTTAGTTCTTCCCTATTTCTGATGTCTTAGCCTTCATTAATTCATTTTTAAAATGGACATACCAGGCCCACCTTGGCAAGTGGAGTGACAAAGATCTCTCTGATGTCTCCTTCAGGAACTGGCCCATGATCAGCACTTGGTATTAATAATATTAATGTAGATGTACTAGTGCTCTACTTGATTATAAAGTCCCTAAATGGAACCATGGTGGCACTGAGTTAATACATTACTTCACAAGATTGAAGTTGTTACTCTACAGGTACTGTCTTGAAGTTTGATTGTCTAGGATTTAAGTCATAACTGAGAATTAGAGAGGAGCAGACATGGGTCCTCCCCAAGCAGATAGCTCTGCTCTGATAGTGTAAGAAGTAGTAGCCAACAAGAAGAAAGATGAGACAGGAAAGCAAAAGGGAAGAGGGAAGGAAGGGCAAGTACATAAGAACCTAAAGGGAAGAACAGCAAATGAAGACTTTTCACAGCTCACTGTCAAGGGCAGCACAACCTCTCATCTAAATGGCTCCTGCGCTTTATTACCATTCCAGGCTTTCCCTGCTGCCTCCATCTCTAATGCATTCTGCATTTGGCCATGCTTCCTTCCCCTCCTGGGCAGTATCTCTGAAATTCATTCATGTGACAGGAGTTCCATCGGTGTCTGCTAAAAGGTCCCAGGGTGGAAAGCAAAGAGCACCCACCTTCGGGGGATGACCTTGCATCACCCAAGTTGTATAAGATTGACAACAAATTTTCTGAAATACATTCTCCAGCAACGTCTGTGTCATTGCTCAGAGCAGCTGTAAGTGAATGTCCCACACCTTCTTCTAGCTGCTCTGTGCAGTGGTTGAACCAGAGCCGAATGGCAGCATGTGTCTCAGGGATGGTTGTGAAGAGCACTCAGTCACCTTAATGAAAGTTACCTTCTACCTCCAAAGGACCATGTCAAACTGGTCTGTGAGGCTAGGTACTCTTTGCAGGGGTGGTCTGAAGTTACAATGCAGCAGAATCCCTGCATGGTGATCAGCAGCAGGGCAGGTGAGGAGAGGTACTGAGCTGCTTGTTGGTCGTGCACACACTCTTCATACAAGGTAACTACAGCCTCTGTCTGCCTTACCATCACACCCTCCCCAATGCAGGGACCAGTCAGGTCCTCATTGATGTACAGTCCTTAGTGATCTGTATTGTGACAATGTCTGTGGCTTGGCAATACCTTAATAGTTAGCAGCATTAGGGCCAGGGGTTTAAAGAATTTGGCCTGAGCCTGCTTTGTAGGTGGAAGAGGAACTCAGGATCTAGATCCAGCAAGTCTGCAACCACAGCCACACAGTTGTATTAAAAAGGCCCAGGGGTCATCGACCACATAGGGAATTGAGTCCAAACTGGGCCTTTGAACTGATAATTGTCAAGTTCTCTTTCAGAGGAACAGTTTTAGGAATAACTTCCCTGGAGCAGCCCTATAAATTAGGAAATGTCTAGAGCAGGGGTTTCAAATATGGCATTATTGATATTTGGGGCCAGATAATGACTTGTTGTGGTGACTGTCTTGTGCATTATAAGATATTTAGTATCATCACTGGACTTTACCTACTAGGTGCCAGGAGCATCCCTACTCCCCGGTGGTGACAACCAAAAATGTCACCAGGTATCATCATCTCACCATCGTTCAAAACTGCCCCCAGTTGAGAATCACTGGCCTAGAGAGCAGCAACTCTCATTCCAGCTAGGGAATGAAAACCAGACCTAAAGTACACCCGAAATATATTGGGAGCCACCCTGATGATCCTAAATCTAGTTGTGCTTTCCAAAGACTTTAGATAAGTTATACTCTTTCCTGGTTTCAGATGACCAAATTCTTCTAAAGTATTTCCAAATCATTGGCTCCAACAGACCCAATTCTTCCTGGGAGCAAAGTTAACATACATGAGAATGGCTTCTTTAGGCTCATTCATTAAATCAGCAAATGTTTATCAAACAGTATGCTAGGTTAAAGGGTTTCGAAAAGATCTACCTGAAGCTCCTTAAGAGATGTCTCAAAGGAAAGAAAAACCTTAACAATATTTTTGACTGCCAACGAATCAGCTCTTACATACTGTTTCTGGACAGTTTGGTCATCTGTTATTCTTGGGCTCAAATCACTCCCAGCCCACACACACACCCTCCTGTTCAGAGCTTCACATTCTCTTCTCTGGGTTCACAGAAGCTCAGCTTGATGCTTATTGGTTGTTATCATAATTGAAAGTCCGCCCAGTGGCTGGATCCAGAGATCCAGGAACAGGGGAGAAACCATCAAATGATGCCTACCATTTTCCAGACACTCTTCCATGCACCTTACATACACTGACAACAACCCTCATCAAAAGTCAGCATTGGCAACTTCATAGACAAGGAAGCCACAAATGTCATCATGAGAAATATGAGAAAAATCTATGCAAAATGACCATCACCACCTGGGATCGCAGAAGGAGGATGCTAAACAGTTAAGGGAGGTCAACAGATAAAACATTTTGCACACATACCTACAATTTAGGGTGACTGTATATTTCAACAATCTAGCAAGTGGTCTTTTGCCCTTAAAAGTCATCCTTTTCCTCTTCTGTCTTCCTTACCACCACACTCCTCAGTGTAGGGACTACCGTAGAATTTTGTTATAAGTCTGCTGTGGCCTTTAAATGTGCTGCTTAACCTGATCATGAACTTTGTGTTTTTCTTCCCTACCAGTCAAGAGCAGGGATCCTGGCTCAACTGTCCGATTCTTTGCACACCACTGACACACGGGCTATGCTCCTCTTGACCAGTGAGCAAGACCCTTTCTTTTTGTCCTATACATTTTTGTGATTTTCCCACTGATGATGCTGGACTCTCAGCTCAGCTACCATTCCTATGTGGGGATTTCTCCAAGTTGGTAAGCCAGAGTCCTAGAGAGAACCAGTTCAGAATATGCAGGCTTATTATTTCCTGGTTCTGGAATAGTATTAACCCCAACAAGCACTTTATCATAGCATGATTCTCAAGCAGGAGTCCATGTTTGTGTGACTGGGAGTCCAAGCCCTCAAGGGGTCCTCAGAGGAGGATGATAAATAAAGTGACAGACAGAAGACAGAATGCTCACACCTGGCCCAGGCCCTGGTCCGGTTAATATCCTGCCTTGTCTTTCACACCATGCTTTGTACTCCCAATAGAGACATGAAACAGCATATGAAGGAAAATGCCTTAGGTCAAATGAAATAGCATGGATAAAAAGGCCTGTGTGTGTGGACCTACCCTTCTCTGGGTCTTGGCTGCAAAACCAAATGATAGCACCTGCATCTGTCCTGTACAAAAGGAAGTTGTGAAGGTGAAGAATAAACTTAAGAGTTTTGACCTTAGAGGCACTTGCTACTTGGAGTATTATTGTGTTGCCCACATAGACACCGGTTACTTTTAAGTAGGAGCTACTTGGGCATAATGCTAGGCAGACACTATGGATGACACATAGGCTAGCAAAACCATAACCCAGCTCTTGAGGGGCTTACAGTGATGCTGCTCAAACGGGCTTTCATGGACTGTGCCTGGCCTGTGGCCTGTGTAAAGCTTATCTATACTGAAGGAGAAAAAAAGGCAAGTAAGCATTTAGAAACTTGTACAGCAAGGTAACAATAGCTACAGAATCTAATAACAAAAATTTAGGTTTGCATTTCTCGTCTTATTTACATTTCATTTTCTACAAATTCAATGCTTAATGTACTTTATAAAGGTAAGTCATACAAAGGATTAAAGATTTAAAAAACAAGTCTGTCATGGTGGCACATGCTTGTGTTTCCAGTATTTGGGAAGCTTAGACAGAGGCAGGAGGACCGCAGATTCATGGCCAGCCTCAGCAACTTAGTGAGGCCCTGTTTCAAACTGAAAAATAAGATAGGGCTGAGGGTTTAGGTCAGAGGCAGAATGCCCTGGGTTCAATCCCCAGTACTAAAACAAACAAACAAATGAACAAAAGCAACTTGTCCTTATCCATAGACAGTTGGAGCAGCACTAGTCTAATACACACATGCCTAAAATATAAGGCAGGTAAAGATAAGTGTCATAAAGCTGAAAAAGTTGAATGCTATAGAGGGGGAGGAAGATCTGAGAAAGACAAGGGCAAAGGCACAAGATACCTAGGAAGTTACAAAACTTTCTCCTTCTAAGCTACATAAAATTTAACCAAAAGAAGTAAAAAATACCAAAAATATTATCATTCACACCAATAATAGGAATGGTCCTGATGCTATGGTATAAATAATGAGATACATCATTCAGTTAGTAGGACAAAATGTTGGAAATATTACAGAGCCTCCTTCTGGAAGGAATGAATGGGGTGGTTGAAAACAAGCAAGGGAATTCTAAAAAATCACCATTGATATCTCATGCTAGGGAAGCACTGACACTAGGAATAGGGGCGGGCCCTACAGTGAGTTCCTCAATGTGCCTACTAGAGGCCCCTTTCTTCACACGATAAACAAAATTCTGAGGCCTCAGGAGCATTAATCTACTCCATAATAGTCAATTGTATAGTAAAAGTCAAGTAAATAATAATATCCTAGCAACAAGGGCTTGAGCAAAAGGGGTATTTTAAAGAGAGTTTAACACCTGTAACTACACCAAATCAAATGATTCCTAGCTACAGTGTTTCTCTGGAACTCCAACTCAAAAAAAGTATTTTTTTTGTCTTTTTTTAGACTAATTTAAAGCAAAGGCCAGATATTATATTATTTCCATGCATAAATAATTCAGCATGTCTCTCTAAGAGACAAAAACATTCAAAAAAAGTATTTTAAAAAGAGGACAACATCTATAATTATATCAAATCAAATGGTTACTAGCTACAGGGTTTCTCTGAAACTCCAACTCCATAAATGAGCCAATGCACACCACAGGTGGGAGACGGTGAAATCAGAGGGATACCCACCCTGTGGGATGGGTCCCCCCCCCCCCCAGAGATGGCAGTTCTGGTGCAGGCCTTTCAACAAGGTCAGAGATTAATCAGCGTCAAGGTCACCAGCAGCAGTAGCCACTTCTCCTAGGAAGCGGAAGGTCTATCAACATCTGCCCACGAATCTCACGGCATAAGAGAAGGGTTTGCATTTGAAGGGAACGTTACCTTTCTGGCAAATAGGAAGACAGACTATTTACCATTTTAAAGCTGGACAAAAAAGAAATTAAAGTAAAAACGAAAACTGGCACTTTTCCCCACATTAAAAAAAAATGTGTCTCTTAGTTTACCTCCCTATCCCCAACAAAAAGGAAAAGAATGTATCATAAAGGGGGAGGGATGGGAAGAGTGGTATTATTATAGAAGAATTTCAATTGAAAATGAAAAAAATGACAACTATACTGAATTTGAAAGTGAATTTTAAAGCACATGGATGAAATAGATAACCAAAGCATGGTAAGAAAGTATAATGGTATAACAAATAGGAATTTAGCAGAGCTTGAGAAGGAAACTGAGAAGAAAAGTAATGCTTTTGTATGACATAAAACTTGCTCTCAATCAAAGTAAGATGTACAACTACTGCTAAAGGGAATAGGCTTGAAAAATACATGAAGTTAAACATATAAGGACAAATTTTTTAATTTTAAAGGAAGAATGGTAGATATGGAAGGAAAGACAATTTACACACATACATATTCTGTGTATTAAATATATATTATTATAATTTAATAGGCTCATAGGTCTTAGAAAAATTGATAAACATTAAGTTAGGTTTTCATTCCTACAACAAATACATGGGAAAATCAGCTTAAAGAAAGAAAATACTTATTTTTGGCTCACAGTTTCCGAGGTTCCAGTCCATGGTTGGGTGGGACTATTGTTTTTAGGCCTCTGGTGGTGGGAAAGAGTACATCATGTTGGGAGCGCATGACAGAGGAAAACCACTCACCTCATGGTCATGGAAGAAAGAAGGGGCTGAGGTCCCTATCCTCTCTCGGCACACTCAATGGCCCCACCTCTTAAAGGTTCCACAACCTCCCAATAGTGCCACTCTGAAGAGCAAGCCTTTAACACATGTTGTTGTTTTGGTTTTTTTTTTTTTTTGGTACTGGGGATTGGACTCAGGACCATTCTACCTCTGAGGTATATCCCCAACCCTATTTTATTTTCTTATTTTGAAACAGGGTCTTATTAAGTTGTGGAGGGCCTCACTAAGTTGCTGAGTCTGGCCACGAACCTGCGATCTGCCCCATCTCAGCCTTTCAAGTACTGGGTACAAGTGTGTGCCACCATGCCTGGCTAACACATGGCCTTTGAGGGACATTTAAGATCCAAACTATAGCAAACATCAATCAATGCTAAGAAAAAAAACTGGTAAAATTATTGTACTTAAACGATACATAATTCTATAAACACATATGTAAAACAGGCAAGTCACTTAAGAGACCAGGCAGATTTCTCATGAGAATTAGATAGTAGAAATAATGAGAGCTGAAGGCTAAGGCCAGAGGTGTTAGCGAGACACTCATTTGCTTTGTGACTGTGCACTGGCACTAGTTGACTTGAACATGCTGGTTCTCAGTTTCCTCGTGTATATACAAACATGGCTCTACCATAAAATTAGTCACTGCATACTTTCTAACTCCAAAGAGGTCATGACCTCATAATCCAAGACATTACCCCAAGGCACCAAAACCTACAAAGTACAAATCACTGGGAATATAAGAAGAAACTCGTCGAAATATTGTAGGGAGAGAGAGACTTTAACATACCTTTCTAGTCTTCGTCAGGTCAAATGACCTGACAAAACAATAAGCCAGAAGTGGATTGAAATAGTATCTTTTCCTACTATACACAGAATACATATTAGTAAACTCAAAAAGCATTTTTAAAATGTTCCAAATTACATGTTCAAAATTCCCCAAATTAAAAATAGTACAGGCCACACTTTCAATCACATGAAACAATATATAAAATATATAAAGTAACAAACACAACCAACAACAAACCCCTGCCCAACAAATGGAAATTAAAAAAAATCTCTACATCTCTAATATGAAAGAGCACATCAAAACCACAAATACAAAACATATGGAAACAAAATGAGAACATTTCGGCCAGAATTCTGTAAGAAATAGCAAAACCTAATAAGGGAAAAATTCATCCTCACACACACTTGTTAATAAAATGGAAGTGTAGAAATAGTAAAATGAGAGTTCTCTCCAAAATACAGAGAAAACACCATAACATAAATAAGGAAGTAGAAAGGGGGAATTAGTAAAGGTAAAACAGAAATTGATATCGTAGAAAAAAACTGGGAAAATGGGAGACATGCACAATCTAAGAACCAATTATTTGTAAACCCAATAGAACATATTAACCAGTAGTTAGTCTAATCAATGAGCAAAGGAGAGGCAACTCAATACTCAAAATTAGGAAAAGGAAATAGGAACTGAATACAAAACTAGACTATCAAAATTCATAAATAAGCCAGGTGGGGTGGCACAAGCCTATAATTCCAATACTTGGGAGGCTGAGTCAGGAGGAGAACAAGTTTAAGGCCAGCCTCAACAATTTATCAAGATCCTAAGCAGCTTAGTGAGACCCTGTTTCACAATAAAAAATAAAATAGTGCTGGGGATATACCTCAGAGGTAGAACACTCCTGAGTTCAATCCCCAGTACCACCACAAAACAAAACAAAAAACTAATAAATATATGAAAAGATAGTGTAAGCACATAAATAATTACATTAATGCAAGTAAAACCAACATTGAGATAGCATTTTAGCCAGAAGATTGGCAAAGATATTAGCACTATTTGGGTTAGGTTAGGGGAAGCCATGAGGAATCTCTTGAATTCTTGGTGAAAGTGAAAATCAGCACATACTTTTTAGAGAGCAGTTTGTTCACATTTGTCTGTGTTCTGAATGTGTATAGTGTTTGGCCAAGTAATTCCCCTCACAGGGAGATATTCTAAGAAGATAAACATACACACACATGTAGTATAATCAGCAAAACTTAAAATTCACTATTCAATAAAATATGTGCTGCTTACAAAGTATGTAAATTTATAGTTATTGACTTGGACAGATGTCTAAAATGTACAAAGAAAGAATAATAAGCATGTAAAATGTAAAATTGTAAATCTAAAACAAATAATTGCATACATATATGCCAGGCATACATCCAGGCCTTACGAGAAGTAGCAATGAACAAGACAGAGAAATTCCCTGCCATCAAAGATGTTAGGATCAAAATATGAACCAACAGCCAGGTAACACATACCTGAGGAAATGGTGCAAAGTCTGAACACCAGCTACCTATATTTAATAGGATTTGGGGTAATTTCTGCTTTTTTCTTCATTCCTCTTTTTACTGTTCATATGTGAGAATACCGATGTCAATTTCAATACCCTGTGTGGGGAAGGGGGGAATGGAGAGGGAGCCAGGGGAAAGCTCACCAAGTGTTGTGTGCATGTATGTCACTATCACTATGAACTACATTATGATGTGAGACTACAATGCACCAATAAAAGTATATTTAAAAAAGCATGTTTGATTTTTAATGAGAAAAAATGCTATATTCTGAAAGATATAGAAATCATTTGTGACGGTGGACTGCCCTTTGAGAGGTGGTAGAAACTATAGGTAGAATGGTATTTATTCAAACTGAAGTCTATCCTATTATGATCAATGTCATTATCATTATTAATTGAATTTATCCCTATTAATAAAGCTTAGCATAAGGGCAATATGACTTTCCATGTGAAAGCACAATGAATCTAATACACACACAAAATCATGTCTCATTTCTATAGGTAGCAAATCCAAAGACATCTGAGATACTATCATACAAAGATGAATTTTAAAAATCAATTAATTACAGCTTCTATGAGGCATAATGTGGCCAAAGTTTCTCTGATTGAGATGAAAGAGCCACCAGCAAAGTCATGTGGCAAGTGCTAAGTGGTAAGTCCACCACGATACTGGCAACCTCCTAGATTTTGCTAACCTTTTTCCATTTGAAAAAGAAAAGAATGCATGCTTCAGTTCAATTTATTTTTCATGTTTGACTTTAATTTGGGGATACACACTCTGTATTTTGATACTGACATGTGTTTTATGTTTTGATCATTCTTTTTTTTTGTGTGGTACCGGGGATTGAACGCAGGGGTGTTCTACCTCCGCACTACACCCCCGGCCCTATTTTTTTTTATGCTTTATTTTTGAAACCAGGTCTCACGAAGTTGCGGAGGGCCTCACTAGGTAGAGAGAGAGAGAGAGAGGAGAGAGATAGATCGATCGTGCGCGTGCGCATGCGTGCTGAGGTTGGCCACGAACCCGGATCCTCCGGTCTCCGCCTCCCAAAGTACTGGGATTACAAGCGTGCGCCACCACGCCCGGCTTGATCATTCTTAAATGTGTAGTTCAATTGATGTGACCTCCTCAACCTTGGGGTGATGTCTGTCATTTGAGCCGCAAAACTGCAGCTTTCCTGGAAGCCCATCATGGTAATAATGGGGTTTTCTGCCTCCCTCAGCACATATTCATTTGTCTTCTTTATAAGACTGGTCTTAGTGTTAAAATGCCCTGCCTGCTACCATCTCCTGGAAGTATCTGAATGTTCATGGCCTGGGTCAGAGGTTGAGTGCAGGGCACAAGACTCTCATCAGCACCCGTATTGCTGTGTCACATCAGAGCACCTCTAATCTACAGTTAAAGAGCTCACATTCTACCCACCTGTCTTTTAAAGCTCAGGAGAGAACTTTCCCCATTCAACTTTAGAAATAAAAGGGTGTGCATCTCATTGGTGCTTTGGAGTCTAACTAGAGGCATGAGGGTGCAAGTTTTGAAAATACTGAATTGTGATTTCAGCCTGAAAAAAATGAGCTTAAACAACTTAAAAATTTCACTTTCAAACCAATGAGAATTTGGAAGTTAGAGAATCCAGGCAGACTGACAATGTCCCCACTCTATCCATCATCACTCAAGTAGGACCTTGTCTCAGGGTACAAGATAGTTGCTAAAGTTCAAGACATCTCTTCAGCATTCTAGACAGAAGACTGAACAAACAGAAGACCTTCTTTCCCTTTTCAGGAGACTTCCCCTAAGTTTCACACAATACTTCGAAGTCTCAGTTCAGTTATTTGGCTGCATCTAGTTACAAGGTAGGCTAGGAAAAGCAATCATTTTAACAAAGTGATAAGAAAGGTACCAGGTAAAAATTCAGGATCCTTATTTATGAGGAAAAATGGGAAGAATGGATATTAAGTGACCACAGGTAGATACACACCAACACACATATATATCATTTATTCCTAAATGCAGAAAAGTTCAGGGACAGGGTTTTTAGGAAGTGATTGAATCACAAGGGCTCTGACTTCATCAGCGGATTAATCCACTGATAGCTGAGTGGACTGCTGGGAGGTGGGACTGATATGGAGGAAGTAGTTTACTGGGGGTATGCCCTTGAGGAATATATTTGTCCTCCTTGACCTCTTCCCTCTCCTCTTTTCTCCTCCCTTCTCCTCTCCTCTCCTCTCCTCTCCTCTCCTCTCCTCTCCTCTCCTCT
>PVJS01050404.1:0-14328 GCA_004027185.1 Glis glis | reverse complement strand
TTCTGAAGCTTGAGTCACTGACAGACAACATGCTCCTCCTGTAGTTCTTGACTCTCTTCCAAGTAGGCCACAGGGCCCATGGCAAGTGACTTCTTTGAAGAAAGTACCTGGGACTTAGAAATTTAATTTGTACAACTAACCCTGGCTCCTGTTCCCCTTTAGGAGTCTGATTCTTCTTCTTCCTCTTCCTCCTCCTCTTCCATCACATGGCTCCTTGTGCTTAACTCCAGTGCAGTTTGGTTGATCGATGCTTCATTGTCTACATGCACCAACATCTGTTAGCCAAGGACATTACTGATTAGAAGGAAGAATACTGGTCTCAAAACAGCAAATTCATAAAGCATGTTTTAAAATCAAATCTCAATTATATATTCATTGTTAGTATTTATTTATTTATTTATTTATTTATTTTTTGCGGTACCGGGGATTGAACGCAGGGGCGTTCTACCTCCGCGCTACACCCCCGGCCCAATTTTTTTTTTTTGTATACTTTATTTTGAAACTGGGTCTCACGAAGTTGCGGAGGGCCTCACTAGGTAGAGAGAGAGAGAGACAGGGAGGGAGGGAGGGGGAGAGAGAGAGAGAGGAGAGAGACGCGAGTGCGCATGTGCGCGCGCTGAGGCTGGCCACGAACCTGGATCCTCCTCCGGAGGAGGAGGATCCGCGAGGAGGATCCTCTGGTCTCCCCACCTCCCAAAGTACTGGGATTACAAGCGTGCGCCACCACGCCTGGCTCATTCTTAGCTCATTCTTAGTATTTATGACTAAGGTGCGGCCACTTTCCTATATCCTATTTATTCAAATTCTACCCTCACCCCTAATGATAAAATGGGGGAAGAATAAATGCTCCCAATTTTCTTGACTGTTACCTGATTTACAAACGTAGTTCTTGTGAAAGCTCTAACCTAAGAATTGTAGAGACTGAGTGACTTGGTTCACAATATCCAGAATTGCTAAAATATGATGTATTTAAGAAGTATGACTTTAATGACTTCCTTAAGGCATTTGGTAAGAGAGGGATAGGATGCCATACTTTATTTCTGAATCCCAAAGTTGTTTATTCACAAAGCAAGTTTTTGTGTTTTTTTTTTTTTTTTGCGGTACTGGGGATTAAACCCAGGAGTATTCTACCTCCAAGCTACACCACCAGCCCTACTTTTTATTTTGAAACAGGGTTTCACTATGTTGATGATAATCTCACTACTTGCTGAGGCTGGCCTCAAACCTGTGATCCTCCTGTCTCAGCCTCCCAAATTGGGATTATAGGCGTGTGCCACCACACCCAGCTACAAAGCAAGCTTTTTTTTTGTGTGTGTGTGGTACTGGGATTGAACCCAGAGGCATTCAACCTCCAAGCTATACCCCCAGCCTGAGTTTTTATTTCTTATTTGGAAACAAAGTCTCACTAAGTTGCTGAGAGCCTCACTAAATTTCCAAGGCTGGCTTTGAGCCTGTGATCCTCCTGTTTCAGCCTCCCAAGTACTGGGTTATAGGCGTGCGCCACCGCGTCCGGCTACAAAGCAAGTTTTGACTTACTTTTTCTCCCCAAGAACAAATCACCAGTATATTTATTTTTTTTAAAGTAAAAAACTCGCCGGGCGTGGTGGCGCACGCTTGTAATCCCAGTACTTGGGAGGCGGAGACTGGAGGATCCGGGTTCGTGGCCAGCCTCAGTTACTTAGTGAGGCCCTCCGCAACTTCATGAGACCTGGTTTCAAAATAAAGTATAAAAAATAGGGCTGGGGGTGTAGTTCGGAGGTAGAACCCCCCTGGGTTCAATCCCCGGTACCACACAAAAAAAAGTAAAAAACTCAAATATAAACATTAATAAAATTTAGGTGACTTAGGGAGGAAATTATTTTTTTTGGCACAAGGTGTTTGCCTTCTGAAACAGTCTCTTGAGCATAACATCATTTCCTACAAAAATCTCCATACCTTCCTACAGTTCATTTTGATTAATGGAGAGAATGGATAACTAGAAGGGCGAAGGCTCCCTAAATTAGTCAAAGTGTAACCAGCTATTAGAAAGGTGGGCTGTTCCATGCCTAAAAGACTAATATAAAGTAGCCAGTTTCTTTTTGTTTTTTTTTTTGCAGTACTGGGGATGGAACCCAGGGGCGTTCTACCTCCAAGCTACACCCCCAGCCCTATTTTTTATACTTTATTTTGAAACCGGGTCTCACTAAATTGTGGAGAGCCTCACTAAGTAGCTGAGGCTGGCCCCGAACCCGGATCCTCCGGTCTCCGCCCCCCAAGTACTGGGATTATAAGCGTGCGCCACCACGCCTGGCGTTAAAGTAGCCAGTTTCTTAAAATAAAAAATTCTAGCCCAATGTGGTAGCACACACTTGTAATCCTAGTACTTGGGAGGCTGAGATAGGAGGATCGCAGGTTTGAGGACAGCCTCAGCAAATAGTGAGACTCTCATCAACCTAGTAAGATGCTGTTTCAAAATAAAAATAAAATCGGGCTGGGGCTACAACTTGGAGGGAAAATGCCTCTAGGTTCAATCCCCAGTGCCATGTTAAAAAAAAAATTCTGACCAGGAGCTGGAGATGTGGCTCAGTGGTAGAATACTTGCCTAGGATGGACAAGGCCCTGGGTTTGATCCCCAGCACTGAAAAAAATTCAGATCAATATTTCCCAGAATCATTTGGGCTTGATAATATGCTTTATAACAATTTTTGACCACACAAGAGAAGCAAGGAAACTGCATTCTCTCCCTAGGCCTGTACTTGATTTAGCTTACATCATGTGACTGTTCTGGTGCAGGCTGAGAGGACGGCATCGCCTCTCCTCTTCTAGAACTGATCATTGATTGAAGGGCCAATTCTTCAACCTAGAAAAGAAGAGTTCAGAACACTTTCCTTATTACTGATCTACTTATATGGGTAAATTCCTTGGTATGCCATACAAGGCTGGAGTCATGAAAAGGAGTGAAGACTATAATCTCTGCTGCTGGGGTGGGGGTGGGGAAGGTCTCTTAAGCTTTCTCTGCCTTTTTTTTTTTACTGGGGATTGAACCCAGGGCCTTGTACTTGCTAGCAAGCATTCTACCACTGAGCTACATCCCCAGACTTTTTTAAAAAATTTGAGACAGGGTCTAAGTTGGCCAGGCTGGCCTCAAACTTGAGATCCTCCTGAGCCTCTGCTTCCTGAGTAGCCAGGATTACAGGTATATACCACCATGCTCAGCCATACTAGTATTCTGGCTATGTAATGGCTTCCACTCCTTGAGACCTAGCAGGTAGAGGTTTCTTCATAAGTATACCATTAAAAACCCAGGTGTCTAGGCCAGCGTGGGTAACTTAGTGAGACACTATCTCAAAATTAAAAAAAAAAAAAGAGCCCGGCATCATGGTGGCGCAGGCTTGTAATCCCCCTGGGTGCAATCCCTAGTTCCACACAGACACACACAAAAAAGGGGCTGGGGGTGTACTCAGTGGTAGAGTGCTTGCCTAGCATGCTCCAGGCCCCAAATTCAATCCCCAATAAGGCCCCCCAAAAAAGAACAAAAGCAAGTGTCACCTTGCTCTACAGAGGGCTAGATTACCTAGGCCCAAGTTTGTCTACTAAATAAGAAGAAAATGAAGGCAGGAACAGAAAATGGAGGTTTCCTGGAGCATCAGGGAATCTACACACAATTAATAGGTACTTGGAGGGGTACTGCTGCAGTACTGTTACACCCTACTGTTGAAAGTGTAAGTGTGGGTCGTTATAACTGCCATGAGAGAAAATGCTAATTATCTTGCTATGTCACAGCTGTAAAACGCTTTTCAGTTTATGAAGCACTTTTGTAATCATATTATTTGAACTTGAAGATCCTGAATAAGAATGCTGAGCAGGGATTATGATCATCTCATAGAGACTGAATTACCCCCAGGTCTGGGAAGTGACCCTAAATCCCCACTCCTCATGGCCATGTAGTCAGTAATCTCCGAGAAGAACTAAAGGGAATTCTAGGCTTGGGTCCTCTCTCCCCCAGGTCTCAATGTGTTCTTCGCACCGCGGGAGGATCTGGAGTCCCTTCTAGCTTTGCAGTATTAGAGCCATTTCAAGCGCCAATACAAACTCGAACACGGGCTCAGGTCGGTGGGCAGGGAGGTCTAGCCGAGCTTTCGGGAGAGGGCAAGTCCGTCAGCTTTCATGCGGCGTGGAGGTGGAGGTGGGTTTGGGGTACTACACTTGCCAAACAGATTCCTGCGTCTCAGCCCAAACCCACGGGATCAAGATTCGGAGGGGGTGGGGCTAATACTCGCAACGCTGGCTCGAAGGTGATTCCGCGACACGAGTGCGTTGGTAAACTGCTCGACCCGCGCCACGACGCCCAGTAAGGGCTAAGAGAACCAGCGGCGGCAGCTAGGCGCCGCCGAGGGCTGAGTTCGGGGGAGATGGTCACGCAGACGGAAGGGACGGGCGGTGGGTCACCTTGAGGCGGTTCAGCTGGTCGTGCAAGGCCGCCTTCAATCGTAGCAGCGTCTCCTCCTCCTTGCGTAGCTCCTGAAGCCGGCTCAACATCGTCCCGGTTCACGCCGCCACCCTGGGCGCGCAGCTCGGCGGCGCTGGGTGATGACGTCACCGCGGCCGCTTCCCGGAAGCGCGGCGGGCGGGCGGGCGGGCGGCCATGATGGGCGAGGACGGCGGCGCCGCTGCCTTCCGGCCGCGTGGTGGCCGGGTGGCCAGGCCGGCCGGCTGGCCGACGAGTTCTGGGGACGGTCCGACTTTGCGGGTGACAAAACATTGGGACGTATGAGTAGTGATAAGGATTCCTAAAGCACAGGACGCTGAAGCCGTAAGGAACCGAGATAAGTCGAGTTCACAGGTATTTCAGCCGTACAGTCGACTGTCCGGCGCGGTGGCGCACGCGCGCCTGTAATCCCAGTATTTGGGAGGCTGAGACAGTTGGGTAACAATTGAGCTGGAGCCTCAGCAATTTATCCCAGACCCTGGTTTTTATTTTTGGTAGTGGGGATCGGATTCAGGGACGTTCTACCTGTGAGCTACACCGCCAGCCCTATTTTACTTTATTTTCAGAGACTCAAGTTGATGAGCGCCTCGCTAAATTGCTGAGGCTGGCCTCGAGCCCGTGATTCTCCTGTCCCATCTTCAAGTACTGGGATTAGAAGCTTGCGCGACCAGCCAGGTGTACTTTGGAGGCGGAGACAGAAGGATCATGGGTTCGCTGCCAGCTTCAGCAACTTAGGCTCTCCAAAATTTAGGGAGACCCTGCTTTGAAACAAAATGGGGATGGGGTTATAGGTCGGAGGTAGAATGCCCCTTGGTTCAATCCCCAGTGCAAAAAAGGTAAGACACAGTCTCTCAGGTGAGCAGCACTCCCTGTATCATACATCCAGTGTGGTGCTCCAAGTGGCTACTTGTGTGCTAACACATTGCATTGCAAACAGTGCCCTTTACTAGGCAATCAGATTTGGCCCTGGAAACATGGAGTCTAGATCCTAGCCGGAACCTTAGAAAACCGTCCAGATGCAAAGACCCTGAGATGACAACAGGGTAAGCTAATTCTAGGGTGGTATGATTTGCAAGGCAGTTTAAGACTTAAGGGCAAAACACCCTATCAGGCCCTTCCCTGTACCATGCTTAGTCAACACATTCCACACGCTAGGTAAAAATAAAGCATGTAGTTAGTTCCAAAAAGTGCTTCCAGAATTTTTTCAGACCATAAGTGAAATTAAAGTGACCATCAATTTCTTACTGTAGTACCTCCAATATTGAATTATACAATCATGCCCTCTTGTGGTTACTTCAGATGTCAGATCTTTTAAGTAATTCATTCTCCATCACCAGCCCTTTTGGGCTAAATTTTAACAGCCTGTTTTTTTTTTTTTTTGAGACAGGCTAGGCTGGCCTCAGCCTTCTGAGTAGCTGGGATCACAGGTGTGTGCCACCCACCACACCCTGCTTGGTTTTTGTTTTGTACTTCTTTCAGCCTCCATGCTTATGAGGAAAATAAATGGATCCAACATCAGGTTCCTGGAGATTCTTTTCCATCCAAATGCACCTACAAATCCAAGGACAAATGAAAGGCTAAAATCAAGAACAAAAATTTAAAAAGCCAGGCATGGTGATGCATGCCTATGATCCCAGTACTTGGAGGCTGAGTCAGGATTCTAGGTTCAATCAAGGCCAGCCTCAGGAATTTCTTGAGACCCTGGTTCAATCCCCAGCACCACACACACACCAAAACTAATGATTCACACAACAAGCCATGTTTGTCACTGCCTCTTTGATCCGGTCTTTATTCAAAATAAGTTGTCCAAATATTTTGACCTTACAGAATCAAATGGGTTTTATGCAGCAGGCTTCTTTTCCTCTGTGGCAGGTTTCTTTTCTGCTGGCTTCTTTTCAGCTGTTGGTTTCTTGGCAGCTGTAGCCTTTTTCCCCAGAAGCTTCTTTGGCTTAACACCAACAGGCTTCTTTCCCTGCTTTTTTACCACAGGCTTCTTGCCTGCAGCACCCTTCTCATCTGGTTTGGCTGCTAGTGCTGCAGCTGCCGCTGCTGCTTTATCCACCCGGAGCTTGTGCTGAAAAAATTGAGGCAGAAAATTTTAACACCAATGCTTTTGACAACTCGACATTGTCAGTAAAAACAAATGATCACTTACGTTCTTGGCCTGGCGAAGAATGGTGTTCCGGCGCATGGTCTTTGCATAGGGGTTTAGCTTCAACATGATTCTCAGGTTTTTCAGTGGATTCTTCTTCAGGACTCTGCGATGAATCTTCTTGCTATAAAAAGGTAGCACATACATTTTACTTGCATTACATTACATTATGCACACTTAAATAACAAATAGTTTAGCAGCAAGAATTATACTCCAAGTATCAAAAGCTTACCGTGGTGCTCGGAGAGCACGTTGGATCTCTGGGCTTTTCAAGATTCTGCTGAGATCTGTATTGATCATCTTGTGCATGGGAAGGCTAAAGGAAAAAAAATTGACAATGGATGCCTAAATCCCCTTTTCTCGTGTAACTGCCTAGAGATGCTGAACCTCAACAGCTTCATATATATATATTTTTTGCGGTACCGGGGATTGAACCCAGGGGCATTTTACCTCTGAGCTTCACTACACCCCCAGCCCTCTTTTTTATTCTTTATTTTGAAACAGGGTCTAAGTTGCGGAGGGCCCCACCGAGTAGCTGAGGCTGGCTGCTAACCTGTGATCCTCAAGACCCTGTTTCAAAATAAATAAAACAGGGCTAAGAGGTTGAATGGCCCTGGGTTCAGTCTCCATGCCACAAGGGGGGAAAAAGTATACACAAGCTGGGTATGGCAGGACATGCCTACAATCTCATCCCCTGGGGAAGGCTGAGGCAATTCAAGGCCAGCCTGGGCAACTTAATGTGAACCTGTCTCAAAATAAAGAAGGCTGGGAATGTAGTTCAATCCCAAACATGGGGGTGGGGGGAGAGAATGCAAACCAATTCTGAATGAATGTAAATGTCTTTAGTTAAAAATCTCTGCTCAGAGGCAGGCGTGCTAGTGCACGCTTGTAATCCCTGTACTTGGGAGGCTGAGACCAGAGGATCGCAGGTTTACAGCCAACCTCAGCTACTTAGTGAGGCCCTGTGCAATTTAGTGAAACCCTGTTTCAAAATAGAGAATAAAAAACAGGGCTGGGGTGTACCTCAGAGGTAGAAGGCCTCTGGGTTCAACCCCCAGTACCACACACACAATCTATGCTCAGTATATGAATATGAGAAACACTCACTTATAGTTGCTCTTGAGGGAAGCAGCTTTACGCCAAGTGCCATACAGTTCATCTAACTTCCGGAAAGCACTTTCAGTCCAAATGCAGAAACGTCCAACATGCCCACCAGGAGCAAGTTTCAAAATATTCAGTTTGCTTACATTAAGTAGAGTAATTCCTTTTAAAGGGAAAGGAGAATTAGGAAGCCTGTATTTCAACAGAAGAAACACTAATTTTTATGGCTATATAAAGAACCCAAGAACTATCAATTATGAAGTTTCAGCCACCAAAGTGCAACTCAATTCAGCCAAGAATCAGAACTTTCCACAAAATCATGTTATTTCAGAAACACGGACCATAAAGTGGAATCTCATCATAATCAAAGCTGAGTAAGCTTGTATAGTGCATGTCATCAAACAAATGGTACAAAGACTTACCAGGGATGTTTCTGAAGGCCTTGATGATACCATTGTCTTCATTGTAGATGATACAGGGCCCCCTCCGCTGTATACGACGGCGGTTTCTCATCTTGCCCTTGCCGGCTCTCATTCGCTGAGAGGCATAGACCTACAAAGTGAGCAGTTTTAGTGTTCTGATTAAGTAGGTTCTCTTCAATATTATCTTCAGATAAAAACATAACAACAAAAAAGCCACCAAATTGGGCATGGTGGTGAAGGCCTCTAATCCCAGCTACTTGGGAGGATGAGGCAGGGCTGGGATGTAGCACAATAGTAGAGCACCCCTGGGTTGTTCAATCCCCAGTACCAATGGGGGCGTTCCCAAGTTATAAATGAAGAAATGGAGGTACAAATCATTGCATCCATAATGATCATGTACACGTTAAGTTATATTCCCTACACAATATATTTACATGCCATCTATATCAGGGATTCCCAATGGATACTCGGGGTGGACTGTTCTGTCATTCATACTTTTAAAAATCAAAATCTGACAATTTGTGGGCATCAAAGATCACCAAACAGTTAATGGGCACATTAAACCTACCTTTTTGATGTCATTCCAGGCCTTAAGTTTCTTAAGAAGCAAAACAGCCTCCTTGGTCTTTTTGTAACTTTCAACTTTATCTTCGACCACCAAAGGAAGTTCAGGTACTTCCTCAATTCGATGACCTGACAAAACCAATTTAATACTTATCTGGTTACCCTGAACCATTTAAAAACAAACATTTTATATAATCTACAAAAGCAACAGCATACAATTTGTCAAGTCAGAATTTCCACAAATATCATGTGTTTCAGAAACACGGACCAATTAAGTGGAATATCATCATTTTGACAGTTGAAAATGTAGCAGGGAACACAGTAAGAATTTAGAAAGCAAGTTTTCTAACTATATACTCAATCACTATTTGAAGAACTAGTTCTCCAATTACATAGCTAGTATTTATTAATGCCTGGCTTATTCTGAAGTAACCAAAACTTATACCCAGTAAAGGGAAATTTAGTCATTCTGAGATGAGTAGCAAAAAATGTAAGAAATGTTCAAGTGTAAAGAAAAAAGGCATGTTTTGCCCCATACTTATGAAAGAATATATTACCTTTAGACATAACCAGTGCTGGTAAGGCTGAGGCAGCCAGGGCAGAGCAGATGGCATATCGCTTTTGGGTTGTGTTCACCCTACGGTGCCAACGACGCCAGGTTTTGGTTGGTGCAAACATACGGCCTCCTCGACACATCTATATTCTTGGTTAAGAAACCCCTCTCTCAAATTTTAGGAATTAAACAATGCATAGTTATGTCTTGCTCAGAGAGAATTTTCGTCAATCTTCTGTACCAGCATACTGACAGCAGGCAACTGTCGCTGAGAACAGAGTAAGACGCAAATTACGACATCATGGCAAGCAAACCACCCACTGAAGTCCTTTCTCATGACAGAAAAACTACTTCAGGGTCCACACGTCTAGAGCACAGGTTCCCAAAGTAAGCAATACAGTCCCAGGAGGACGCTGGAAAGGAATATGCATACAAGAATGCAAAATTGTCACTGTTTTTGTTTAAAGAAGGTAGAAGCCAGGTATGGTGGAGCAAGCTTCCCAAATACTGACAGGAGGATCACAAGTTCAAGAGCAGCCTCAGTAACTTGGCTAGACACTTAAAAAAAAAAAAAGGACTAGGAGCTTATTTCAGAGGTAGAATGTTCCTAGGTTCAATCCCCAGTACAAAAAATAAAAGGAAGAAAGTAGGTAGATTTCTAAGGGGCCTTGAGTAGTTCTTTTTCCTGAAAAGATGTCTTTAAGCCAAGTAAGTTTGGGAAACTCTTACTAGAGCAATGGACACTATTAGTATTTTGGACACAAATGTTTCAAAATTTACTAATACAAACCAGGTGTAGTCTGCTAGATTCCAGGAGAGCTAACCAGCTAGGTAGTAGTCAAACAAAGGATACATTTCCAAAGGCACCCTGACCTGAACGGTGGGTCCCACCCCCTCGAACTCTGGGAATTCGGGCCACAGCTCTGCCTGTACCCCAAGACTCAGCACTGGTCTGATGACCTAAAATTAGAAAGAAATAAAAGTTTTAGCTACCTAGCCATACCAATCTATGACTTTTTTAATGCACAGCAACAAACAGCATCAGAATATCCAAGAAAATCATGTGGTTCAGAAACACGGACCATATGGGAATTTCATCACTACTGCAAAGCAGCACTTAAAATACTAACTCATGGGTAATCATAAATCCATACCTGCTAGTTCACTGACAGCATAGGGCTGTCTGTTGTTTTTCCGCAAATTGGTGTGAACAAAGTTCACGATATCTGGCCGAATAGGAGCCTTGAACACAGCAGGCAAAGTGACATTTTTGCCAGATGACTCCCCCTTTTCGGAGTACACCGATATCAGGGGACGAGCACACGCCTTGGGAGAAAAAAAGACAACACCAATACAACAGTAAGCTACAAACAACATCAGATCTATTATTAATACGTCAATAAATCATCTTAGCTTTAAGGACACTTAGAATCTCAAGCGCCACACACAGTTTTCCATATTTTCAAAGAGAATGGTTTATCATAAAATCTTCAAAGCCAGTCTTAAGTCTACTAGGGCTCATTCACCCAAACTTCCAGTCCAGCTCCCCCTTCCCCCCTTTTAAAGAGGTCTTCCAAAGCTTTCTAATATAAACTGGTCATTTTATTTTTCTTCTTTTCCTAAAGACTTGTTATTTCAAAGTAAAACTAATGTCCTGAGAATGGTCTACATAATCTGCTCTACCTGTCTGATCTCAGCTCCTCTACTACTCTTTTCCAGATACTCTTTTGTACTGGTGGAGGACCCAATACAGGACCACTGAGTTACACTCCCTATCCCTCCAAATATTCTGATCACTACACTCAGGACTACACCTTCCTGTGTTTTAGGAAGTTGCCACACTAGAGCCCCCTTTATTAGCATGCCTCTTCACCTCCTTCAGTCTTCTTTCAACAATCACTGTTTAAAGCTGAACTCCGGCCCCCTGATTCCCTATGTCCACAGCACTTACTACAATTATTACCATATATTTAGTCCAACTCATCCGCCAAGCGTCAGGACAGTGTTGCCTATTCTACTAACTCCTCCAGCATAGAACACTACACAGCCCACATATATCCACCCTGTGAAGAGCAGTACAAGTAACATACTGCGAACTGGCTGAGAATTCAAACATTTAGATGACACCAAACAGAACTAATTTTATGCGAAGAGAAACAGCTTTTACAGATATGATTCCAAAGGTGGGCACAAGCATTGAGATGAAAGCATTGAAATGCGTTTTTTTTTCCTTTGACAAAGCCACTTCCTCAAGAGATGAAAATGTACCTTGCTAGACAGCACCTAAAGATACATGGCCCCAAATACTCTTTGTGGTCCCCCCTTTACTTGGTCTTAGGCCCCAAAGGTTTCCATTCCCTGCAGAGCTCAGTTTCCCAAGACCAGGCAAGCTAGGATCCGAAATGTCCCTCTGAGAACCATGGTGTTCCCCCGGGTTGCCTCCCGGCGCGCCCTTGTGCCGGGACGCCCACGTTGCCTCTAAGATGGCTGACGGATGGCCCTACAGGCCAGTTCCCAAACAGACAGACAAGCTGGTCCTCTTTGTCTTGTCCTCGCCTCCTCCCCTGTAGACTGTGTCTCGAACCCGCCATCTTTCCCTACTGGCCCCGGGATCAGCGGAAAGAGTCCAACCGAGACTCGCACTCACCATGGCGCGGAGAGGAGAAGGCCACGCTCCTCTCGACCCAGAGGCTCACAGGAAAAGGAAGTGCGCAGCGCGCCCACTGTATATGTAACCCGCCGCTCGTTCCTCCCCGCGGCCCCGCCTCGGACCGGCCCGGAGCCGCGAGACGGCTTCCTAACGCGCCACAAAAATGAACAGTAGCGTATGACTTCCTCAGGCGTGTGAAAGCTCGGTATCTGCCTTTCCAAAGCTAATAATAATGCTTAGAAAAGAGGGACTATTTTTCGCGGAATAATCCGAAAAAGGACGTAGCAACTCTCGCGAGATGAGACGTTTTTCCCCGCAACTTCTACATTTATTTTACTTTTTTCTGACACGATTGGAAAACTATTGGAACAAGAAGTATCACTGGGTACTGTAAAGCAAAAATTTTAACTTTGGGGACCAACAGAACTAATTCGGTGTAAAAGAAGTTCCGGCGGGGCGGGGTCGCGCCTCTGACGTCACCACGGCGCGCAGTTCGGTTTGGCGGTTCGGGCGGACAGAGGAGCGGCCGAATGTGGGCCCGAGTGAACCGAGCGGCCGAGGCGCTGCACGCTCGCCTTCTGCAGTGAGTCGTTGCGCCGGTGGTTGGCTGGGGTCCGGGCCCGGCACTTGTGCAGCCCCACTTCTCCTGCCACACCTTGAGTCACCGCTTGGCCATCTTCCCGGGATCTGGGAGTTGGGAGCGGCCGGCTCTGCTGCAGAGCGAGGTTGGGCTGGCTGTGGGGGCTGCTTGCATGCCCGGGGGAAAGCATCTACGTTGTCAGAGGTGAACGTGACAAGTGTTCCAAGGGGCCGTTCATTCCTTCTGACGATGCTCACACTTGTGATAAGTAGAGGCACCTCCCAGGATGTGGGAGACGCGATATTGGCATCTTTCACCTGCTCTCCTGACTCCTAACAGTGAGGGTTTTGTTTTTGTTTTTGTTTTTTGCGGTACTGGGAATTGAGCCCAGGGTATTCTACCTCCAAGCTACACCCCCAGCCCTATTTTTTATTCATTATTTTAAAACAGGGTCTCGCTAGGTTGATGAGAGTCTCACTACTTGCTGAGGCTGTCCTTGAACCTGCAATCCTCCTGTCTCAGCCTCCCAAACACTGGGATTACAAGCGTACGCGAGCACTCCCTGCTAACACTGCGTGTTTTTATAGTCTATTCAAGATCATTACCATATGGGCTGAAATCTTAATGATAACGGAATGGTCCGTTGACTTTTTTATTTTTTGTGGTACTGGGGATTGAACCCAGAGGCATTCTACCTTCGAGCTACACCCCCAACTCGATTTTTTTTTTCTTATTTGGAAACAGGGTCTCATTAGGTTGACGCGAGTCTCACTACTTGCTGAGGCTGTTCTGGAACCTGCGATCCGTCTCCTCCCAAGTACAGGGATTACAGGCGTGCGCCACCAGGCCCAGCTGTGCATTAACTTTAAAAAGCACCTTTATTTCAGTGCTCCTGTGACTCCGTTTTATTCTTACAGTGGAGTACTACTACCAAGGGGGGCTTTTGATCAAGTCGTATCTCATACATAAAAGTTGAACTCAGTGGTTCTCAAGTTTGAGCTTGCATCAGAATCACCTGTTGGGTTGTCAAAACACAGCTTGCTATGCCCCACCTGTCTTTTTTTTTTTTTTTTTTTTTTTTGCGGTACCGGGGATTGAACCCAGGGGCGTTCTACCTCCGCGCTACACCCCCGGCCCTATTTTTTATACTTTTATTTTGAAACCGGGTCTCACGAAGTTGCGGAGGGCCTAAGTAGAGAGAGAGAGAGAGAGAGCGCGCGCTGAGGCTGGCCACGAACCGAACCGGGATCCTCCAGTCTCCGCCTCCCAAAGTACTGGGATTACAAGTGCGCCACCATGACCGGCTAGAGTTTCTGATTTAGTTCTAGGTGAAATGGATGCTGCTGGCAGGGCATCACCCTTTGAGAACTGATGCAATCTAATCTAACTCACTATGCTTTAAATGCTATAATTTTTAATTGTCTTTATTGCTTTTATCTTCCTGTTTACAAAAGTAATAATGCTTGTAAATTTTTTTGTTTTGGTTTGGTTTTGGTACTGGGGATTGAACCCAGTGGCATTCTACCTCTGAGCTACACCCCAACCCTTTTTGGTTTTTATTTTGAAACAAAGTCTTTCCGAAGTTGTAACCGTTACATAGTATTTCATTCTGTGGTTGTTTTATGTCTGTTTAATCAGCCCCCCATTGGTACAACTTTATTTAAATAAACCCTTTATACTTCCCAATTATTTCATGAGTGTTATTAGTCTTTTTCTCCACTTGTGTCAAAGGTTTCTGTCTCTTACTTTGATTCCTCATAGAGTGTGTGTATCCAGCTGTCTTGGAAATGTTCACATGGAATTTTTTTTTTTTTTTTTTTTTTGCGGTACTGGGGATT
>PVJS01050403.1:0-14331 GCA_004027185.1 Glis glis | reverse complement strand
TTTTTTTTTTTTTTTGCGGTACCAATGATTGAACCCAGGGGCATTCTACCTCCGAGCTACACCCCCAGCCCTATTTTTTATTCTTTATTTTGAAACCGGGTCTCACTAAGTTGCGGAGGCCTCACTAAGTAGCTGAGGCTGGCCGCGAACCCGGATCCTCCAGTCTCAGCCTCCCAAATACTGGGATTACAAGCATGCGCCACCACGCCCGGCTATCTACTCATTTTTTGAGGCTGGCTATACTTGTATAATATTCTCATTCCATCCATTTTCCTGCAAATGGCGTAATTTTGTTCCTATGGCTGAGTAAAATTCCATTGTGTGTATGTCCCAAAGTTTTGTGATCCATTCATTTATTGACAGACACCTAAGCTGGTTCCATAATTTGGCTGTTGTAAATTGTGCTGCTATGAACATGGATATGCAAGTATCATTATAATATTCTGATTCCATCTTATATTCATCTTGTATTATATTTCATCTTATATTCATCTTTGTTTGGGAAGATGCCCAGGAGAGCTATTGCTGGGTCATACGGTAGATCCATTCCCAATCTTAACATTAAAAAAACAAATAACCCAATCAAAAACTGGGCAGCCGAACTGAATAGACTCTTTTCAAAAAAAAGAAATACAAACAGCCAACAAATATATGAAAAAAATGTTCAACATCTTTAGTAATAACGGAAATGCAAATTAAAACTATACTGACATTCCATCTAATTCTAGTTAGAATGGCAATCATCAAGAACATAAATACTAATAAGTGCTGGTAAGGTTGTGGGGAAGTAGGAACCCTTTCACACTGTTGGTGGGACTGCAGACTAGTACAGCCACTATGGAGATCAGTGTGGAGGTTTCTCAGATACAATGTATTTTGATTTTAGATTTAGACATGTCTCTTACAGAAACCTAGTTTCTACTAACTTTAAAAATCATCTAAGAATACTAAGTTATAAGAGAAAGAGAAGTTTAGTTTGGATAAATATTTTTCCTTTAAAAAACAATAATTTTTTCTGAACATTTGGTTTATGTATTTGAAATCTGATATTTTACTAGTTGTAAATAA
This sequence comes from Glis glis, assembly GCA_004027185.1. Classification (NCBI taxonomy): domain Eukaryota; kingdom Metazoa; phylum Chordata; class Mammalia; order Rodentia; family Gliridae; genus Glis; species Glis glis. The sequence continues at coordinate 13,263 of PVJS01050403.1, read as the reverse complement.
ATGTTTATTATTGAAAAAGTTGTCCTATTAGTTTTCTCATTTTTATTCAATTACAAATCTAAAGAAAAATTTATGCTAATATGAATACAGTATTTTGCTATATATAATTCTTTTTAAAAATATATCTGGAATTAGATTTTGAACATAGCATTGTTTAATTTTAAATCCTTTGGTATTAGGCCTTAAACTTAAAATAGACTTTGTATTACCATTCTTAAAGGTTTTAGACAGTCTTTAGTAACAATAAATACATAGCATATTCTTTGCTAATTTTTGACTCTCCTAAATTTAAAAGTAAATAAAATCATGTGGTAATTAAAAATGCTTAAAATAATCCGGTTCGTGGCCAGCCTCAGCTCGCTCGCTCTCTCTGTCTTTCTCTCTGTCTCTCTGTCTCTCTCTCTCTCTCTCTCTCTCTTGTGGAGGTAAAACGCCCCTGGGTTCAATCCCCGGTACCGCAAAAAAAAATGCTTAAAATAAAATTTAAGTCAAGAGTATTCAAAATTATTGCATATTTCCATGGCAACTATGTTAATACACACCTATTTAAACATTTAGAAATATTAGAAGGAAATGTATGGAAGTAAGTAGTGGTTGTGCTAAAGTGCTAAGATTGGAACTTTTTTCTTATAAATTCAGATTTTTTTGTAATATGGTTACTTTTATGATGGGAAGAATAAATATATTTTTACAAAATGCAATATAGGAAGCTGAGATTAAATGTACAAAAGCATTTGCTACTTCTAATTATGGAAAATATTTTAAGGGCACTTATAGTAAATATATATATATATATTTGTGTGTGTGTGTGTGTGTGTGTGTGTGTGTATGTGTGTGTGGAACTGGGGATTGAACCCAGGGGCATTCTACCTCCGCGCTACACCCCCGGCCCTATTTTTTTTTATACTTTATTTTGAGACCGGGTCTCACGAAGTTGCGGAGGGCCTCACTAGGTAGAGAGAGACAAAGAGAGAGAGAGAGAACTGAGGCTGGCCGCAAACCCGATTCCCCGGTCTCCGCCTCCCAAAGTACTGGGATTACAAGTGTGCGCCACCACGCCCGGCTAGTATATATATTTTGTATACTCAAAGACCATAATTTCTTTACTGTACATTTCAGTATAAGAGACAACTCAAAACTCAGAGTGTCAAGGTGCTAGGCAATTTTCAAAATTATTATTAACTAACTTTTAATGTAAACAGGGTTAAATGAATGTTACTTGTTTTTTGTCTCTTCCAATCTTCCTCATTCCCTCAAACACATACCTTAAAGCCTGGTGCCATGCTTGGGAGGCTGAGACAGGAGGATCATAAGTTCAAGGCCAACCTCTAAAATTTAGCAAGACCCTCAGCAACTTAGCAGGTCCCTGTTTCAAAATAAAAATAAGGGCTGGGGGTGTAGCTTAGAGGTAGAATGCCCCTGGGTTCAATCCCTAGTACCAAAAGAAGAAGGGAAAAAACACATATTTGAATATAACCTCTTCAAGTGTGAGGTTCTTATATGTCTTTTTAAATTATTGGGTCACTAGCATTAGAATAGTTCCTGGAACACAGTAGGAGCTTAATAAGTATGAGGGAGATATGTAATTAACTCCTAATGTAAATTACTTACGTTCCCCCACCATCTCTCCTGATTTAGGCTATAAAATCAGAGGAAATCGAAATTTGTTGTGAGGATTAAAGATGCCTTGAACTATCGTAGAGAACATATTAACTTGGAGCCATGCAAGACCAACCTTGATAAGGTGTTAAATCCCCATTATTCATAGCAAAACATCCCAGCTTTAATAAGGAGTGAGTATAATACGTAGGACAGAGAGGTGACAGGAGCAACCCATAAGTCCTGGTTGGCTTTCTACAAATGAGTCCTGTACTGCAGCACAACCCAAGGTGGCCCCCACTCAGAAGGCTTCCCAGATGGTTCTGTGCATACTTAGATAACCTGATGTGCACTTCTGTGAGCCTCCCCCACAATCATGCTTTCACCCTCTGTTTGTTCTACATAGCACCTACTGTACTACAACTCATACTTTTTGTGGGGAAATCTAGAGGTCTTAGAAAAAAACCCATACAAAATAGCAATAACTTCTGATCTTGAAAGTGCGTTAATCTGATAGGTAAATATTTAATCGTATCCACAGCCAATATAATCATTGTTTCCTTTTATTCATTTCACTGTAAGTCTATATAAATCATTGTTAAATTTGGGATCCTGCTTTTGTTTATTCTGCAGCCTCATTCTTTTTGCATGCTGTGTCCTTGCATACTTCTTTTTTCTTTCAGGAAATATTTCATACTTCATATTGGAGGCCAGAGCATTTCACAAAGAATCTGGAGACCATAGGTTCCCAAAGTGGGCAATACTGACCTCCCAGGGGTGCTGGAATGAAATGTAGATACATAAAAGAAGGCAATTTTTTTACTGCATCTTTCTGCTTTATTTGCTTAAAGAAGGTAGATTTCCAGGGGGTTTCTGAGTAACTTTTTTTTTGTCTGAAAAGGAGGTGATAAGCCAAATAAATTTTGGAAGCTCTGCATTAGACTATAAGAGAGCAGAATATCCTTTCTCTACAGACTTCTCCCTCCAGAACCGCCTGAGTGCTTATATAATAGGACATCTCTCTCTGAGCCCTGGGTTTTCTAATTCTTGTCATTCATTCAGTGTGTTCTGTGGTGTCTCTTTCTAGAATATATATATCCATCTCCCTGTCAAGCTTCCATCAAGCGTTTTCATTCCTTTGGCTCTGCCAAGTTCTCTGAACTCCCCAGGCCTTTGCCATTCACCCAGGAAAACCAGCATCTCATTCTGGACCATTCTTTATCTAGATGGTCACATTTCTCATTATTCATTTGTGACCTTTTTGTATTTTCTCTGATTGACATTAGCTTAGTCATTCATTTATTTAGTCATTCAACAGATATTTACTGAGGCACTACCATATACCTGAGCTGAGTTGAAGCATAGAACAATACCTCAGTTAAACTTCCATTACTTAATTTAAATGTGATTTCAGGAAAAGGATTTTTTTGACATAACTCTTTTGTATTTGCCACCCAAAAAGAAGTACAACAATCTGACTTTGTTGCTGGTGGCCCTGGCACAATTTCAAGACCATTTGGTGTGTTTCAAAAAAAAATGAAGCTGGGTATGGTGGCCCACACTTGTAATCCCAGTACTTGGGAGGCTGAGAGGATACGGGTTTGCGGCCAGCCTCCGCTACTTAGTGAGGCCCTCTGCAACTTAGACCCTGTTTCAAAATAAAGAATAAAAAAATAGGGCTGGGGGTGTAGCTTGGAGGTAGAATGCCCCTGGGTTCAATCCCCAGTACTGCAAAAAAAAAAAAGAGTAGTTATCATATATGAAAGTCTTTTTTTTTTTCTGATACTGGGGATTGAACCCAGAGGCATTCTACCTCTGAACTATAACCCCAGCCCTTTTCTATTTTGAAACAGGATCTTGCTAAGTTTCTGAGGGTCTTGCTAAATTGCCAACACTGGCCTCAAACCCACAATCCTCCTGTCTCAGTCCCCAAGTAATGGGATTACAGGCATGTGTCACCTTGCCTGGGTCAAAAGTCTTATTAATAATTATAATCAATACTTATTATATATTGTGATTCTTGCCCTTTATAGATATGATCTTCTATAATCCTCACAAAATACTCTTGAGGAAGCTGGGGCACAAAGAAGCTGTCATTTGCCCAAAATCATTCATAGAGTAAGACAGTAGAGATTTAAATCCATCCCCATTAGGTCCCAGAACCTGAGCCCTGTTGTCATGTTTGTTGATTTCCATTACTAGTAAAATTAATCAAAAATTGATTCACTAAATTTTGTGTTATCCTTTTACTCTTATTAACTGTCCAATATTTCTGCTTTATAAAATGCTAAAGAATCTTAGTTTCAAAAACCAACGTGTGTCTGTGTGTGTGTGTGTGTATAACCATATCCACAAAGCTACTCTTTAGTTGGTTAAATTTTTCTTATGAAAGTGATTGTGACTTGAAATGCTGAGAAATATTTTCTATCAAGTAAAAAATATCTTTGTGAAAGGACTGTATTTTAGTATTCTTTATGATTTTAAGTAATAGCTTCTGCTATATTGGGAGTCAGAAAACATAGTGCCTTTGTTGAAAATGATATTTTTAAAAAGCGAGAACATGAAAAGACATACACATGGTTCAGCCCAAAGTATATTATGTATATTTTTAACTCTATAATGTTTACCTAGCATATTTCATCCAAAAATAAAAATAGAACATCCGAGCCAGGGTCCTATATTCCACCCTGCCCTTATTCAAATAGTTGCCTTTTTATCCATTGTTTACATAGTTTATTAAAAAATATTTTTGTATCCCTCACATTTTCAGTACCAGGAGACATTTACCCTCCATATAAAGACTGAAAACCTGGCATACAAATACTTTATGAAGTCTGTCTCATTTTTACTATTTGCAATTTAAGACTTAGTTTCATGTTATAGAACACAGATTTATGTAGTTCTTAAAAGCATTGAACTTGAAGTCAAATGCCAAGATCTTGCATCACCATCCTTAAGAGATTCTTGCAGATCACTTAACCTTTTCCATGTTTCTATTCTCATATAAGGATGCCACCAACTCCTTGTGATTTATCTAACTAGAATATTCACCTTTACATTGGAATTACAAAATTCAGCCCAACTAGAATTTAAAATATTCTAAAACAACTGAAGCATGGTGGTGCACTCCTGTAATTCCAGTACTTGGGAGAATGAGACAGGAAGATCACAGGTTTGAGGCCAGCCTCAACAACTTAGTGAGACCCTATTTCAAAATAAAAATAAAACAGGGCTGAGGGTGGTATAGTTCAGAGGTAGAATGTCCCTGAGTCTCTACTACCATCCTCCCCCCACAAAAAATATATACATATATATGTATAAACAAGGATATATGAAAGGTATTATATTATCTTTTTTTTTTTTTTGCAGTACTGGGGATTGAACCCAGGGGCATTCTACCTCTGATATACAGATATACACCCCCAGCCCTATTTTTTATTCTTTATTTTGAAACAGGGTCTCATTAAGTTGCAGAGGGCCTCGCTAAGTAGCTGAGGCTGGCCACGAACCCATATCCTCCTGTCTCAGCCTCCCAAGTACTGGGATTACAAGCATGCGCCACCACGTCCGGCTTGAAAGGTATTATATTATGATAGTTATTCAAATAAAACATTTCTTGCCAATATGACTACCACAAATTTCTGTCTCTTAAAACACAGGTTTCAAAATACTTCACGACAATGTTGATTGATTAATTGATTGATTGATACTAGGGGTTGAACTCAGGGGCATTCTACCACTGAGCTAGACCTCCAACCCTACTTTATTTTTTGTTTTGAAACAAGGTCTTGCTAAGTTGTGGAGGGTCTCACGAAGTTGCTGAGGCAGGCCTCGAACCTGCGATCCTCCTGTCTCAGTCTCCTAAATACTGGGATTACAAGTGTGTGCCACAACACACCCCAGCTTTTTATTGATTTTTTTTTTTTTTTTTTGGTGTGTGTGTGTGTGTGGTACTGAGGACTGAACTCAGGGGCATTCTACCTCCAAGCTACATCCCCAGCCCGATTTTATTTTTTTATTTTGAAACAGGGTCTCACTAAATTGAAGAGGACTTCATGAGGTTGCTGAGACTGGCTGCGAACCTGCGATCCTCCTGTCTCAGCCTCCCAAGTACTGGGATTACAAGCATGTACCACCATATACCAGCGTTTATTGATTTTTAAGTCAGTATTGTGGTGTAGACTTTTCAGCATTGTTAAATTGATCTTTCATTGGAAACTTGGGCTTATTAAATAGATCTTTGTTTCAGAAACAATTTCTTCTTATTTATTTACTTATTTATTTATTGTACTGGGGATTGAACCCAGGAGCATTCTACCTCCAAGCTACACCCCAGCCCTTTTCATTTTTTTTTTTAAACAGGTTCTCATTAAGTGCTGGGGGTCTCACTAAATTGCTGAGACTGGCCTCAAATCTAAGATCCTCCTGTCTCAGCCTCCCAACAAAGCAATTTCTATAATAGTTTTTTGGGGGGGAAAGACTAAAGTAATTCACCTTTAATATGTGAATATCATATACATATATGAGTTATTCAACATTAGTTATTTTTGCTCCTCTTTTTGTAATATTGACCTGACTTTAAATATACATCACCATGAAATCTTCCTGAAAAAGGAATATCTTGTTACTATATATGGTTTTGCCACTTTCTTTTAACAGTGGAATATTTTTATTTTACTGAGGCTTTTTCTTTTTCTGAAGCTCCACATTCTTAAGCAATGTACTCCCCCACTGTATACCTCTAATAATTTTTTCTTATTACCACGGTTTTCCCTTAATTCTTTTTTTTTTTTTTTTTTTTGCAGAACCAGGGATTGAACCCAGGGGCATTCTACCTCCGGGCTACACCCCCAGCCCTATTTTTTATACTTTATTTTGAAACAGGGTCTCACAAAGTTGCAGAGGGCCTCACTAAGTAGCTGAGGCTGGCCGCGAACCCGGATCCTCCTGTCTCAGCCTCCCAAGTACTGGGATTACAAGTGTGCGCCACCACGCCAGGCTTTCCCTTAATTCTTAAACAATAGAAAGTAGTATCTAATTTGAAGTCAGAGAATTCTGTGACAGCAGAAATGAGTTGGTTCTGATTACTGAGTGAGAGGCTGGCAACAAAGGATTCAGTAGGAATGAAAGAGAAAGAAACACTCAAGAAGCCTGACCCAGGTATAGTATCCCTTGTGCCATATAAATGTGCTAGTCTTTGTAAGTAATACAGCAGGTCATGACCACTGAAATGGTCTTGAGTGAGTAACGCTGAGACCTGACAAACAACACCCAGACATTGAAAGACTGTTTAATGAATGTCATCTGCCCCAATTTTTGTTAATACTTTTTTTAACATGCTTTTATTGGTGTATTGTAGTCTCACATCACAATGAATATCAATTTGATATTAACATACATGCATACAGCTTTTAGTGTCCCCCCTGCCTCCCCCCCATATGGAGTACCGAGAATGACATTGGTATATTCTCATATGTGCACATTGTTTATGATAGTAATTCCATCGATTCACTTTTTTCTTGCCCTTCCCCTTCCCTTAATACTACTTCCCTTGCTCCACTGAGGGTCCCTTTTGTGTCCCCACTACTCCCTAGGTTGCGCATATTAATGAAAACATATCACCCTTCTCATTTTTTGAATGGCTAATCTCACTTAACATAATGTTCTCCAGGTCCTTCCATATTCTTGTAAATGGTGTTATTTTGTTCTTTTTTTTTTTTTACTGCTGAGTAGAATTCCATTGTGTGTATTTGGCTTTGTATTTTTCATATATGAATATTCTTATATTTCAATGCAAAAATATCAGTATGTTTGATTCTCAGGTGCTACCACAGTCACCTCTGTGTATATTACATCATGTGTAGTGTATGTATTGTTTCACTATTCTAAAACTTTTTTTATTGTTTCACTATTCTAAAACTATTCTGAAAACTGGTCCCACGAGTTTCTAGTGAAAGATACTGTGAACCACTAGGAGTCACACATTTAGTAACTGTTAACCATAATAGGCCCTGTCACCTTAAAGAGATTAACATAGGCAGTCTCTAATTTGTATATCAGTTTTGTCATCCTGACTCTATTTTTTCATAGAAATAGTGTTTTACATGGTGGTAGTATGTCTGTTTAATAGATCCATAATATACATAAGGCATAATTTTCACGATTCTATGTAACTTATAGCAGTGTTTTTATGGAAAACAGTTTTAAAATATACCCATCTTCTTGACCTCACACTGACCCATCCGCAACCATAAACATGCCCCCACTGTGACCTTCACATGGCTTCTGATACTCTCTTCCCCAATTCCTGCAACAAGAATAGGAATTCCACCAGGCCCAGAACATAGCTAATGTCTCCTTCACCCAAGGATTCAGGGTGCAAATACAATTCTTTTTGCCTCTCCCAGCTTTGCTGTTATTTGAATTCTTTTCTTTAGATCCTAGGAACTGCCTTCCCTAAGTTTGTTCCCACTAATACCACCTATAGTCCTGATATCTGGAAATAAATGGGACCAAGTTCCTATCTTTATCTGCTATCTTTTAATTTTGAATCGTTTAACCCCTCTTTATTGTCTCTCAATCTTCCTTTTATAAGAAAGGCTAATGATTTTTACTGCCAGTGATGAAAAATGGGAATAAAAAATACATGATGGGTCATCAAAGCTATTAAGAAACTGAGGCCAAGAAGAAAGAATATTGGAGTACTACTGCCAAGATGTTAGGAAAGCTAGCTTCTTGCCTTTCATGACCCTTTATTTTCTTACAGATTATTAATTTACATGATATTCAGTTTCCTAAGGAATATTTCTATTGAACCCTTTTATTACAATTGATCCCTCAATTTCACCCTTATTTGCATACATATCATATATACATTGATAGACCACTTTTAAACAAATATCCTTGAAAATATCCATGCAAGTAATTGTCTTTTCTTAGAAATTAATCATATAGGAGACTATATATTTATTTTACTGCTGCTTAAAAACTGGGAACTCTTTAGTTCTTGCTATAAAAACTTTGCTACTTTGCTTAATCAATTTCACTTCATAAAACCCTTCATACTATTTACCCTAACCCAAAAGATATGATTGATTTGGCCACTCCATTAATAATCCAAACTGACCTGCAAGTTTTTGATACACCACGTTTGTTCCTTCTTTAGAACATTTACACGAGTTGTTCCCATCACCTAGAATATTCTTCCATTCAGTCTTTCAATGTCTGGGTGTTGTTTGTCAGGTCTCAGCTTAAATGTCAGCTCCTCAGAGAACCCTTCATAGACTACTTCAGAGAAATCATCTTCATAGATATCCTTAAAGTAGTATCTAACTACATAGAGTAGTTCAGAAAAAGAATGAGCACAGGATGACATTTGTGTTGATATTTTGAAATATTAATGGTTTCCTATCAGGCCTCATACTAAAAGTCTTATCTTTTTATCTGATGAAAATACTAAAAAATGTTTAATTTTCCAACAATCTAGTTAAGTATTTTGGAAGAGGAAAAAATATAACTCATGGAGTGCCAGCCACAAGCCAGTGGTATCATAGCAGGTATCATAGCTAATATGTACAGAATCTGCTACTTGGAGAGTAAGATAATTTACTTGACTAAGGAAGGTTCTATACGTACTGTGCTGCAGTGACATGATTCAAATTTTCATGTGTGTGAGTCCAAAGCCAGTGTTTTTTCTCCACTCAATGCTGCCTGATAACTCCAGTGTATGAAAGGCCAGGTGAATCATCCTAAATTACTAGAAGCTAGCAGTGCATAAATAATAAATGAATAAATAAATTTGTGGTAAGAGATAGCTTTTTGCTCATTAAATATAGTTAAAAGGCTGACATTATTTCTAGCATATGCCTAGTCACTTGAAAATGTTGGATCACAGTTAAGAAATACAGATTCCACAATCCTTTTTAACAGGTGGAAAAATGTTGTTTATCATAAAAACATTCATTTTCAAATTCGTAAAAGAACACAATGAATATTAAGATAACATTTTAAAAAGTATTTAAAAAGCCAGGCATGGTGGCGCATGTTTGTAATCCCAGTACTTGGGCGGCTAAGACTGGAGGATCCGGATTCAGCTACTTAGTGAGGCCCTCTGCAACTTAGTGAGACCGTGTTTTGAAATAAAGAATAAAAAATTGGGCTGGGGGTTTAGGTACTGGGTTCAATCCCCAGTACCGCCAAAAAAAAAAAGTATTTAAAAAGTGAACAATTTTCCCTTATTGAAAACTACTTCCTTGTGTTATTTCTACACTAGATCTTGAAAGAAATACAAATTAAAAATATAATTACTCAGAAAATGATTTATAGCTGACCATTACATATTTTATATTATTAGATGCATTTTTCTAACCTCCTCATAGACATACAATCTGTATTTAAGTAAAAAGTGCACTTGATATTCTTAGTGTGAAAGTGCTATAGTAATATAGGGTATATTTTGAAGACATGATTTTTAGATGCTTAAAACAGCTATTAAAAACATGCTTAAAACATCTGTTATAAAAGGTGGGAACATTTAATGATTAGATTTAACATTTATAAAGTATTTTTAGAGTGTGTGATACAGTCTAAATGTATGAGCATTCCATGTCTCTATACAATATCCAATTTTAAATCTATTCCATTACTATGAGTTAGATTTTTTCTGCAGTCTTCTTGCTGCCTTCAACATATGTGAAAAAAAATGCTACGTGAAAAAAAATGTTCTGAATGAAACAGCAGTTTTAGATGTTACTCAGTATTTGAAATGTTAAATGTTAATTGGGATTTCTGAGCTATAAAACTACTTTTAACCATTTTATATGTGGAAGAAGGGAAATTGAGGCTCCCCTGTTTTTTTCAGAGATGGAGGTTCATTTAGGAAAGTGGGGGATACACATTCAAGGGAGAATGCAGGTCATCCCAAGAGGGAGAATGTGTCTTTGGGGCCTCATGGTGTTCTTTTATAGGAGACCCCCTGAGGGGGTGGGTAGGGGCACACAGCAGGGGTGGAGGTCTGGACTTCCTCAGAATCCTCAGGTTCCTGGCATCGATGGGTGATGGCTGGGTGGCATCCGAGTTTGACCTTCCTTATGGATCCTTTGTTTACTAAGCATCTCAGGAATATCAGGTGGGGAGAGGGGCCATTATGATTAAGGGCCTGTTGAGGCTTCTGCCCAAGATAGAACAGACTTTGTAAGGTGAAGTTAAGAATTATGAAATTTCTTTCTTTTTTTTTTTTGCAGTACTGGGGATTGAACCCAGGGGCATTCTACCTCCAAGCTACACCCCCAGCCCTATTTTTTATTCTTTATTTTTGAAACAGATTCTCACTAAGTTATGAAGGTTCTCACTAAGTAGCTGAGGCTGGCCATGAAGCTGCAATCCTCCTGTCTCAGCCTCCCAAGTACTGGGATTACAAGCATGTACCACCACGCCCAGCTCAAGGATTATGAAATTTCTAGATTTTAAAAATATATTTTCCCTTTCCTTCCCAATTCTTCTCCTTTCTACCTAATATTTTATTTCTCCTATCTTACCTCATTCCCCCCACCTGGAGACTTGGATCAGTTTATCCTAAGGGTTGATAAAGGATGAAAGTCTATTTTCTATAGTTTCTTCAAGGATAACAAAGGGCAAAGGCCCTGCCTACCCAGGGACTGGAAGTCTTGTCCTAACTGACCTAAAGGAGACAGAGAGAAACTGGCCTCAGTTATTGAGTTGGGTTCTTTACAGTAAGGTAACATCACAGAAGGACTTGGCTCCAAGAACATGAGGATCAGTAGGTGGTATTGTCCTATGTGCCTTAAGTTTTTGTTGTGCCCATTGTGTCAAGCCTGCCATCAGAGCTACTGAGTTGACATTCATAAGCCTGGTTATTTGGTGAACAAAGCCATTCATCTGCTTTTCGGTGGTATTGCAATTGCAATGGGCGTCTACACAAAAAATTGACATGTTAGTGTACTGTACAGTAACCCAGATATTATCTGTACCTTGGACCAAATGATTAGCATTTAAACTGGAAGCCAGGTAGCCAACATGTTAGGTTATGTATGGCATTGTGAAACATCCTCAAGGGACAAAGCCTAAAACACAGAATACAGTTTAGCATATTGGCTGCAATGATCCTATTTATTAGTAACAATAATTTGCTTACTATAAAGATTATATGCCACTGCTATCTGTCTGTTGTTTTTATGTATTTGGCAGAGCCATCTATGAACCAAGCGTCCCTTCTTTAGGTTTAAAGTTATTGTACCTTTTTTTTCCACTAACTCTTTAAGTATCTTTAAAGTTTCTGGTTTAGCAAAAAAATTTCCATAATCAAAAAGGAAAAAAGTTCCACAAGAGTAGAAAGAAGCAAGATTCCTGGTTTATAGTACATAGGGGAATTTAAATAGGCTTTTGTTTTTTTTAACTTTGAGCGTGACTCTTAGACCCTTCAGTACCTTACAGGAATAGAAAATTTTCCTTTTTTTTTTTTTTTTGTCATACTGGGGATTGAACCCAGGGGCCTTCTACCTCTGAGCTACACTCCCAGACCTATTTTATTTTTTATTTGAAAATAGGGTCTCACTAAGTTGCAGAGGGCCTCACTAAGTAGCTGAGGCTGGCCAGGAACCTGTGATCCTCTTGTCTCAGCCTCCCAAGTCCTGGGATTACAAGTGTGCATCACCACGCCCAGCTGGAATTGTTCCTTTTATGGTGTCTGGTGGTCCTGGACCTGCAAAATCTCAAGAGGGACAAGTTTGGCTTTATATTTTATAAAGACTCAGAAGTTTTGGGCATCACTGCCATTTTATATCTCTTTTGTGGAGGCTTCCTTGTCTTAAAAAAGAATTACAGCAAAACTAATTGAAATACTGTTAAGAGTTAAAAGAGCAATATTATCAAATTTTAATTGCTCATGGACAAATCAGTTAACCTTGTATAATCAGTTTAACATTTATTTTTTTAATTTTATTTTTTTCATTAATATGCTTTTGACTATTTAAAAGCAAATTATAAGAGAGCAGAGAAGGAAAAGAAAATGACACAGGCAGAGTATAAACATTTAATCTGATAATTTTTTAGACATTTTGGGAAAAACTTATAGAATTATACCTCACTGTCTTCTTGACTTACAGTGGAAAATCTCAATTGCCTCTACACATTTGGCAATGTTTGTACATGGTTTTGGCTGTATAGACCTGAGGGGTTCAGGGATTTGTTAGTAGCATCTAGCTGGGTAGGTGTCAGGGATGCTGCTCAACACCCTACAGTATGCAGGAGAGCCCCCAACAAAAAATTACAGAAAACGTCAATAATGTGAAGTTGAAAACCCTGCCTTAGAAAGTGATGGGCATCTCTTGTTTCCCAAATAATGGAAATACAGAGAGATACTAAGGCCATCCAACTACTGAATGAAATTGCCAAAACTTGAACCTTGACACCTTACCATTGTGCTTTCCTTAGTTCTTGTGGTTCTTAAAATCAAAACCTTAAGCCGGGCATGGTGGCGCACGCTTGTAATCCCAGTACTTTGGGAGGCGGAGACCAGAGGATCCGGGTTCACGGCCAGCCTCAGCGCTCTCTCTCTCTCTCTTTCTCTCTCTCTCTTTCTCTCTCTCTCTCTCTCTCTCTCTCTCTCTCCTTAGTGAGGCCCTCCGCAACTTCCTGAGACCCGGT
>PVJS01050402.1:0-14332 GCA_004027185.1 Glis glis | reverse complement strand
TCAGGGAGGGGGCGCGGGCCCGGGGCGCGCGTGCGCGGGACACACCGCGGGCTGCGCTCAGGGAGGGGGCGCGGGCCCGGGGCGCGCGTGCGCGGGACACACCGCGGGCTGCGCTCAGGGAGGGGGCGCGGCGCACGCAGCATGGCGTCCGACATCTATCTGGTTCGCCAGCGGCTGAGCCGGCTGAGCCAGGTGTGGCCGGGGGCGGAGCCTCCCCTGCCCAGCCCCAGCCCGGCCGCGGCCTCCAGGACCGCCCTCCGCGCCGCCGCCCCGCGCTCGCCGCAGCTCAACCGCCGCCGCCTCCGCTCCGCGCCGCCCCGCTCCGCCCCGCCGCCCGCCCCGCTCCGCCCGCCCGCCCGCCCGCGCTGCTCGGGTCGCGCCGGTCCCCTCCTCCGCCCCGCCGTCCTAACGCTCTTCCCTCCTTCCCTCAGAGGATGTCCGCCTTCCAGATCAACCTCAGCCCGCTCAAGGAGCCGCTCGGCTTCATCAAGATCCTCGAGTGGGTGAGTGCAGCCGCGCGGCGCCGGCGGGAGGCGCGGCCGCCGGACCCGAGTGGGCGGCGGAGGCGGCGGAGGCCGCGGCGGGCGTCGACCCCGGTCCCGGTCCCGGTCCCGGTCCCGGCGGCCGCTCCTCCGGCCCGTGGCGCGGGCGCGCGCCTGCTCCGGGCTCCGCCGCCGCCCGCGAAGGACGCGCGGACTTCCGGCTGCGGTCCAACCGAAACCCGGCGGCCGCGGCCGGCTCCCTGGGTGGGAGAGACGGCCCAGTGCGCTCCTTAATTTATTAGTTTAAGACTGGCCCCGAGTTAAAAATAGTCAACCTGTGGGTCAGCGAAGCGGGAGGAAAGGCTCTTTTTGCGAAACGCGTCGAATCCGAGTCTATTTTAGGTCCTTCCAAGCAACATCCTGCTTGGAAAGTCAGCTTTTAGCACTTTGCTGGGAACACTCACAATCGTTAACATCAAAGGGGACTTATTAAATCGACCTCGGCAGTGAGCAGTCTACTTGGAGGAGGTAGTGAATTTACCAGGTACCCCAGGTTTCCTTCAAACTTCGCAACCCATTACCTATTTCGGTACTGATTTTCAGGGCCGAATTTAATAGGCAGCTGGCATCTATCCAGGCAGCAAAATTTACATTCTTAACTCCTTCAACCTTTACTCTGGTGATAAAGTGGTGAAGAAGAATAAGAACTTCCAATTTCCTACGAGGATGTTTTTAAAAGTAACATAGAAACTTAAGTTCTCTGATGAGTACTTAACCTGGTTTTCTATATGCATCATTCCCCCAAAGATTTGCTCGGTGAAATAGTGCTGATATTACACTGATGTCTAAAGACACATGAATTTGCATACAAACCAGGGTACAGGTTTAAATATGAAGAAAGTTAAGATTGAGCATTTAGAAATTGCAGGAGGGAAATCACATTATTTAAGTTAATCAAATGTAAAGGTTAAGAAAAAGTCTTATACCTAGCAAATTTAGTCCTACTGAAAATTATGTTATCATTAGCAATTTAGATTTTCACTTAAATGAAGAGGCAGTTACTTATATTTGTACAGTGTTGATTTTTTTAAAACTATAGGCCTTTTTAATATTTTAAAGCACTAGTGATAAGTTCATTTGTTTTCTGATACATTTTGAAAAATAGCCTTTTTAAGCTTCTTAAGGAAATCCTATTTTCAGTTTGAATAACTTTTTATTATGCTGGAGATAATTTTGTGATAAGAATACACATTGCTAATGTATAGTGAATATTTACTCAACAAATATTTGCGTATATATTATATACCAGCTCTGTACTCAGCACCAACATACAAACGTGAATAAAATGATCATGATCTTATAAGGATGAAGGATAAAAAATGCCATATGGTAAATACCTTAACAAAGGTGTATGCAGTGTGTAATAGGTGAAAGAAAGGCGACATCAAGCTAGGGAATTGTACATAGATAAAAGAACACTTGAATGATGAGTTGTTCACTTGGGGAGTAGATGGAGCCTGGTTTTCCAGGCAGAGAGAATCTTATGTTCAGTGGGGTGAAAAGTTGAAGCAGCATAGCCCTGTGTGAGAACTTAAAATAATTGACGCTTGGCTGAAACCTGTAACTGGGAAAGAGGGTATGGTTTGAGATGATTCTGGCAGGTAGATTTCAAAGGGTTTGACCCCTCTTGGATTAATCTTGAATACATAGGCCCTTTCCTTAGGAAAATGCATATGTGTTGGGTATAGAATATTGGGAAATTTATTGAATAGTTTCCACTTGTGCCTAGAATCCAAGCAAATAATATAATTTGCCTTTTAGAAATTTTCATTTTGTCAGCAGTGTAGAGAATGGTTTGGAAAGGTCAGAATTGGAGGAAGGGAGCTCTGTTGCTTGAGAAATTATGAGGGTCTAAAATTAGTTCCAGTCGGGGTAGAGAGGTTTATAAATTAGAATATGTTTGGATGGTGAAGAAGGACTCTTAAGGAAAGCTGCCTCATCCAAGATAGGTCATTAAGAGGAGGAGCAGCAAATTTTTGTAGGTCAATAAGGATGTATTGAATTTGTGGTCTCTTTGGATCAAAGAGATTGCAGTATCCTATAGGCAGTTGTATAGATGGATGTATAGTTTTACACACACACACACACACACACACACACACACACACACGATGCAGGTTCAAGAGCAGCCCCAGCAACTTAGACTCTCAACGACTTAGCAAGACCCTGTTTCAAAACAAAAAAATAATAAGAGCTGAGGATGTAGCTCAGAGGTAGAACACCCCTGGGTTCAGTCCCCAGTACCAAACACACAAAAATACAGTATGGGCTGGAGATTCAGCAGATACTGTTGAATTTATACTGTTGAATATTAGAATTTCAAGAAGAGTACTCAGTAATTTTGGGTGTAATGGAAAGGTTAAGTAAAATAAGGACTAAAATGTGTCCCTTGGTTTTTGGTGGTCACAAAGCTGTTTGCTTTAGCAAGAACAGTTTCAGAAATCGGAAGACAGATTGCCATAGTCTGAATGGTGTTTGGTAAGATAATGAAGACAGTGAGTGAACCACTATTTGACTGTGAGGATAGGAGAGATTTAGTGGTGTTGCAGAAACAAAAAAGAAAAGTGACTAATTGAGCTTACAACTCAATTGCTTAAATGCTTTCTGGAGACAGCCATTTTCTTTTGGTGTGCAGCAAAATTCTTTATTTGCACTTCCCATTTCACCACCCAAGAATATTAATACTTAAGGGTCAGGGTTTAATAAAAAATTTTATTGCTTTATCACAGACATTCTTAAGTGAAACCAGCTTGCTTATTTATTTATTTATTTATTTTAGCTCCAGGTATGTGCCAGTGAAATTCAGTTTGGTACTATTGCTAATTCTTAAAAGCTGGGCAGTTTATCCACCAAGGCATTTGCTTATTCAGTGCAAACAGCATAGTGGAAAATGCAAATAATTAATGTCTTCGTGTTGTTACAAAGGTATTTTAACCTTTGTGGACTCCTGAAACACTCTTGGGAACTCAGGAGTCCACAGATTAAGAATTACTGTTTTAATATAAGGTAAACATCAGGAACCAAAAACAGAACAATAACAAAAAAGCCTCAGGCTGGATTTATGAGTACTAGAGCTAGATATGTTAATGGGCAGAAAGAGAGATTGCTACCTAACAAGGTCTGGACGTGTGGTTTAGGGGTCCCCTCATAAAGTGTGGCAAAGTAGGAGACTCAGAAAGCCAAGTAGAAATGACCATAAAGCCACTAGACACGGATAGAAAGGGAGGGAAACCAAATTGAGGTGGCTGCCCCCAATATCCTGAAACTCATGAAGAAAACTACTTTTTTGCTTAAAAGCTGGAATTTTATCAGAGGTAACAAATAGTATCAATTTTCCATGAAGTGACAGGCTTGCTTGAAGACATTCAGCCAGATGAACAATGAAGATACTGATTCACTCTAAAGGACATGAAAATAATTGAATAGTCCAAAAATGATTTTAATGTAAATATATTTAGATTCAGCTTAACAGATATTTAAGAATAAAGATGACATGAAAATATTTTCAACATATTAAGAGTTTTTAAAAAGTTCTAGCTGTTTATTTCAGCAGAAATAGTAAGAGTTTACTTCATATAATCCGTATCTTAAGGGTTATGGATTGTACGGGGTGGGGGGAGCGTGTGTGTGTGTGTGTGTGTGTGTGTGTGTGTGTGTGTTTGCTGGGTATTGAACCTAGGAGCATTTTACCTCCTGGCTGCACACCGAGCCCTACTTTAATTTTTTTTTTGAAATAGGGTTTTGCTAAGTTACTGTGCACTGACTGGACTTGAACCTGTGCTCTTCCTGTTTTAGCCTTCCAAGTACTGGGATTATAGGCATGTGCCACCACACCCAGCTATACTAGCAGACTCTTTAGAACTATAAAAGAATGAAATAAGCACTTTGTAACTGACTTGATTGCTCATTGCATGGTGGGAATAAACCAGAATATCAGTATTAATAAGGAAACATTTAGAAATATCTCTAGTAAAATGCTTTCAGATTTTTGACTCATAAAAATCAACTCCTTGGTTCTAGGCATCTAATCTTCCAATTTTAAAGGCAAACACTAAAGAGTTCTTTTTTAAGTACTAAATGATCATTTGATTTAGTGAAAACAGGACACATTCGGTTTTGCACGTAATACACTTTTAGATCTATTTCCTTTTTTTTTTTTTTTCGGTACTGGGGATTGAACCCAGGGGCGTTCTACCTCCGCGCTACACCCCCAGCCCTATTTTTTATACTTTATTTTGAAACCGGGTCTCACAAAGTTGTGGAGGGCCTCACTAGGTAGAGAGAGAGAGAGACAGCTTTTAGATCTATTTCTAAATATTTCAGTTACATCGTTTTCACAAACTAAATGTTGGACAGAAATTTAAGTAGATGACTTCAGCTTAATGATGAAATGAAGTAGCAATGAGGATCCTGCAGCTAGAAACGTGAATGGCACTCATAAGTCAGATGAATTCCATTGTTTCCCAGTGGAACCCTCAGAATGAGCAAGGTCTAAGAATGTGAATTAGGACTGTGACTGGCTATAGGATAGATAACTCATTGAAAATACCAGTGGTCTCCAATTTTTTTTCATCATCAACTCCTGTTAGTGCAAAATTTTTTTCTCAGAACCCCAATATGCGTTTATAACTTAGCCAGGGACACTCACTTTGTAGTACGTGAACACTAAAAGTGAAAAAAGGTGAGGTTATCGTCTATGGGATTCTCCTTAGCTTCTGGTTAGCCAATATACACTATATATATATATATACACACACACACACACACACACACACACAATATACACAATATATATATATACACATACACAATATATACACAATATACACACTGTATTGACATGTGACCATCTGACATCCAGGCCCAGCATGAGTTCAGTGGTATATTAATTGCAGTAAAGCTTTAATTCCATATTACTCTCCAGATAGAATTTTTTGTCTGTAGTTTCAGTCCTTCATGGAGTAAGAAGGAATGGGAAATTAATTTCAAAAGCGTCAAGGAAGTCGGGCATTGTGGCGCACACCTGTAATCCCAGTACTTGGGAGGCTGAAACAGGAGGATTGCAGGTTTAAGGACAGCCTCAGCAATGTAGCGAGACTCTGTGTCAAAACAAAAAATAAAAACAGGGCTGGGCATGTAGCTCTGACATAGAACACCCCTGGGTTCAGTGCCCAGTACCCTCCCAAAAAGAGGTGTAAAGGAAATATAAATCAGCATACCCAGTTTTCCCCTTTTAAGACTAGAGGTACAAACTGAAGTGCTTATAGAACCACCCTCATTAAACAAATAAATGAAGCAAACTGAAAGAAAAACAATAGTATAAGTCATTGATTACTGGCAAGTAACGTATCCGGAGGGCTAACAAAATAGAGAAGAGGGTGCAATCTGGAAAGCACATGCCCTATTTTGGGTGGTATCTGTCACCTGAGTTCCATCTGATTGTTATTTTATGATAATGTGGGTTTGATATTGCCTTATCTTCAGTTTTCCATATACACTCAGGTAAAGCAGGAAATCCGCATTTTTAAGTGTAGTATCCTGATAATAAGATATTGACAATAAGTTCACGTTTTTTAAATACATACTGGAAAAGCTACACAAATATACCTTCAGGCCAGGTTTTACTGATGGGCTGCCAGTATATAACTTCCAGTCTAGATCAGAATGGCAGTAGAATATAGGGAAAAGTGAGATGGTTGAATAGTTGACTCTTAAATTATTTTGTGTACCTCATTTAATATAAAATGTATACTTTTTATTAAAATGTCCCTTTTTCTATAAGATAAAAACAGAATGACTTGACATTTTTTTCATAATAAAAGACAGCTTTGAAGTTAGTTATGTGGTTTGAAATATGGTTTTATTTCTAGGTTATTAGAAATTAGTATTTTTCTTAAATTAAGCAGGTATTTAGTCGACATTTGCTATATGCCAGACATTCTGCTAGGTAGACACTGAGAATCATTTTGTTTTTGTGTGTGTGTGTGTTACCGGGGATTGAACCCAGGGGCATTTTACCTCCGGGCGACACCCCAGCCCTATTTTTTTTTATTCTTTATTTGGTAACAGGGTCTCACTAAGTTACGGAGAGTCTCACTAAGTAGCTGAGGCTGGCCGCGAACCCACATCCTCCGGTCTCGGCCTCCCAAATACTGGGATTACAAGCGTGCGCCACCACGCCTGGCTCATTTTGTTTCTTATATAGCAAGATACACAAGAAAAATGCCTATAGTGGAGTTAATATATAATAGTTAATGTCTGTGGCAGCACAGGAGAATAGTGAGTTCTAACACAAGGAATTAGTAGGGCCTTAAGAGATAAGCAAATAAGAGAATGGAGGCAGCCCCAGCAAGAGAAACATGCACATCTAAGTCAAATACATGCTGTTTCATGAACAGTAAGTAGTATGTGACAGAATCATACAGTACCTGGCAGAGGGTACTATAGCGCAGATAAAGCTAGAAAGATAAAAGTTGAGGCTAGACCTGCTGTGCCATTTATAACAAATTGAGAAGTTTGGGCTTTTTTCTTTCTTTCTTTGTGATACTGGGAATTGAACCCAGGGGCATTCTGCCTCCAAGCTACATACCTAGCCCTTTTTATTTTTTATTTTGAAATAGGATCTCACTAGGTTGCTGAGAGAGTCTTGCTAAATTGCTGAGGCTGGCCTTGAACCTGCAATTCTCCTGTCTCAGCCTCCCGAGTACTGGGATTACAGGCGTGTGCCACTATGCCTGGCTGGGCTAGTACTTAAAAAAAAATTCTAGAAATTCTTCCCTTCTATATGGTCACAAATTTTCCCATTATGACACTTAGCTTTTTACATGTAAGTCTGTGGCTTATTTGGACCATTTATTAAATAGCCCTTCCTTATATTATCTATTACTACATAATAAATTGCCCCAGCTTAGCAGCTTAAAACAACAGACCATTTGTTATCTCTTAGTTTCTGTGGGGCAGGAATCCGGGAGCAGTGAAGCCTATGGTTGGTCTCATGGATTCCCTTGAGGTTGCAGTCAAGGTGTTGACTGGGTTGCTGTCATCCCAAGGCTTCCAGCTCACTCGCACGACTATTGGCAGGCCTCAGAGGTTCCACCACCAGGATCAGTCATGTGGTTGAGGGCAGTCCTTGCTTCTGTGCCACATGAGTTTCTCTAAAGGTTTCATGAGTATCCTCCCAAATAATGAGAAAGTTCAAGAGAGTGAGAAAGGAGAAGTTGTGAGCTTTTTATAACCTGATATTAGAAGACATCCATTTCACCGGGCATGGTGGCGCACGCTTGTAATCCCAGTACTTGGGAGGCTGAGACCAGAGGATCTGGGTTTGCAGCCAGCCTCAGATACTTAGGCCCTCCGCAACTTCGTGAGACCCAGTTTCAAAATAAAGTATAAAAAACAGGGCCAGACGGGTAGCTCGGAGGTAAAATGCCCCGGGGTTCAATCCCTGGTACCACAAAAAAAAAAAAAGATATCAATTTCTTTTACCATACTCTATTCTAGAAGCAAGTCATTATGTTTAGTCTGCACTTAAAGGAAGGGAAATTAAGCTGCACCTCTTAATGGGAGTTGTATCAAAGAATTTGTGAACACATCTTTAAAACACTACACTCTTTTTCTTAGTGATCTTCAATGCCAACTCTGTTCGATATAATCTTTCTATTTATGAGAGTTTATTTCTTGCCTCTGTTTTGTTCCATTGGTTCAATTTGTTTATCTCATTTCTTGTTTCTAACTCTAAATGTGGGTTTATCCACAAGACTCATTCCCTGACCTTGTGTTTTCATTCTGTATATTCATGAATATTTATTCTGAGAGAATATCCATTCTTTTATCTTTACCTATGAACTCTTAACAGAAGACCCCAAACTATGTGTTGGACATTATCTCAGGCTTTTCATATCTTTGAAAAAGATATCTATGAAAAAGAACCAGATTCTTTTTCCTATATCTCTTCTTGTGGGGGAAAAACCCCTTGATTATGATATTAATTATGGACCGTAAGATTCAAAACCCTGGAATAACTTTAATGTCAAGTGTATTAGCTTTCCATTACTGTAACAAAATACCTGAGACAATCAACTTAAAAAGGGAAAAGTTTGTTGGGTTCATGGTTTCAGTCCATGTTTGATTGGCCCAGTTGCTTTTAGGCCTGTAATGAGCCAGCATGTCATGGCAGGCAGCATATGGTAGAGCAAAGCCACTGCTTACTTAATGTCAGTAAAGAAGGGGAGGGGATTTCCCCAACATCTTTAAGGGCATGACCCCAATAACCTAAGTTCCTTTCACTAGACCCTACCTCTTAAAGGGTTGGCAATCTAGCCTTTAATACATGGGCCTGTGGGGAACACTTATTCAAACTATAACATGAAGTGTTCAACAGTATAAGCTTTAATAACAGATTTGCATTGACTTTTATCTACTACTACCTGGGTGAATGTGACCTTGAGCAAAACAGAGCCCTGACTCTTCAAGTTTCCATTCTAGGGAAGGACAAACAGTATGGAGGAGAAATAGAGCTGCATACATAGACTAGGTGTTGGGGGTGGGGAATATTATTAATGAATAGTGTGGTGAGGGAACTCGCTCTTGATAAGATCATACTGCTGAAGGGAACTGGAAGTGAAGAAGTAAACCCATGTATTCCAGGCAGAGGAAATAAAGGAGTTTAAGGAATAACAAGGAGACCATTTTGTTGAGAGAGATTAAAGGAAAAAGTAGCAACACAAAATTAGAAATATTAAGAGAGGAAAGGATCTCAGAGGACTTTATATGAACTTTGGTTTTTATTCATATAGAGTTCAAGCAATTGATGGGTTTTGAGAAGAGGAGTTTTTTACCTTATATTTTTAGAAGATTACCCTGGCTGTTGTATCTATAGTAGACTGAAGTTGGGGCAAGGACAGAAGCAGGAGGATCATTTAGAAAGTTGATAGGCAAAATTCAAGCAAGAGATGATAGTGGATTAAGTTCAGGATGTGAAGCCAGGCGTGGTGGTGCACACTTGTAATCCCAGTACTTGGGAGACAGGGACAGGAGGATCCGGGTTCGCGGCCAGCCCCAGCTACTTAGTGAGGCCCTCCACAAATAAAGAACTTTATTCTTTATGTTTCAAAATAAAGAATAAAAAATAGGGCTGGGGGTGTAGCTCAGAGGTAGAATGCCCCTGGGTTCAATCCCCGGTACCACAAAAAAAAAAAAAAAAATCAGGATGTGGTGGTAAGAAGTGATCAGATTCCAAATATATTTTTAAAATACAGCCATCAGCACTTGCTGAAGGATTGAGTTCTAGTTATTATAACATATCTGGGGTTTTTTGTTTATTTTATATTGGAGAAAATTTAGAAGACAAATAGAAAAGGAATTAAATCTTTTCTGTTGTGTTGAGACATGACCACTGTTAAAATTTTGATGCATAACCTTTCTAGATTTTATTCTGCGTGTATGCAAAGATGTAGATACATGTACAATGCATTGTTTAAACAAACTATACGTGATAAACATTTTTCCTTATCAGTAAATAATCCCCAACATTTTAACCTGGGCATGTTTCATTGTATGAATTATAGTTTATTTGATTCCCTATCAACATTTAGGAATCCTCAGGTTTTTTTTTTCTGTTATAGATAGCATTTGAGAGAACATCATTATGTTTTTTGAGCATATGCATGATCAGGAAAACAAATTTCCAACTACTTTTTAAGACCATGAAATTCCCACACAGTGAGGCTTCACAAGCTTATAAAGTAGCATTTCTTCCCTACTTCTTGGCTTTATAGTTTACTGGTAATTTGGGCTCCAAATAAATAACCTCCAAATCATCCCCTTTTGATTTGATTTTGATACTAAGAAATTAGTCTTATCTAAATTTCATATTAATATTTTAGTAGATACATTGAAGTATGAGCAAATGCTATATGGGCTGGTATATTAATTCCTGTTATACTTGGAAATAAAATCACATTTGTTGAGACATATATAAAATTTTAGTTGTTTTTTGCTATCTGTATTTTGTTTATGATTAATGATTTCTAGAATATTAGTGAGCCAGTTTTTTATAATCAGCGTACTTATTATTGTAATGGCCTTTGTTTTGGGTACAGTAATGCTTCTCTCTTTCTCTTTTGTCCTTTTTGGTCTCATTTAATGTAGATTGCTTCCATCTTTGCTTTTGCCACCTGTGGAGGTTTTAAGGGCAAAACAGAAATTCTAGTAACTTGTTCTAAAATAACTGAAAATAAAACTGTTGAAGCCACTTTTGGTTACCCATTCAGGTGAGTTATTTTCTTTCTATGATTAAACGACTCTTTTAACTTTCATATTGAGTGCATAAAATTTCCAACAATTTTTTGATTGTGGGGGTAAATTTTAGATTATATGCTCATTTGTGATTATTGCTACTCAAACTGTGGTACACAGATGAGTACCTGTCTGCAAACTTTTCCTAGACTGTGATGACATATAGAAAGAATAAACATTTAGAAATTTTGATAGCAATATGACATTGCCTTTATTTATTTATTTATTACGTTATTAGGGATTGAATCCAGGGGTGTTCTGCTTCTGAGTTATACCCCCAGCCCTATTTTCTTTTATTATTTTGAAGCAGGGTCTCTCAATAAATTACCCAGACTGGCCTCGAACCTGCAATCCTTCTTTCTCAGCCTCCCAAGTACTGGCATCACAGGTGTGCACCTGCCCAGCTGCCTTGACATTTTTATTCTGTCATCCCACAGTGGATTGGAAATGAAAAAACAAAACAGATTCTCTGTCACATTAGAATCAGAAGTCCTAACGTAAAGAAACAAACACAACTTATGGAAATCCAGGTTTCTTGTGTGTTTGCAATCACTGCATAATAGTTTTCATTATTTAGTTTTAAGATATGCATTTATATAAAATGAAGATCTCTAGCATAAAATCACATTTTCTTACTCTTAAATGAAAATGAACATTTAGTTAATGAAGTCTTCTGTGGGCTTCAGTTCATTGAATGTTTATTGAGTATTACCTATGTTTAAGCCAGGATGTGGATATTCTTCCATTTAACTAACTTTATTACTTATTTGACCTCCCTAAGACTCAGTCTTTCTGTCCAGTAAATGGGAAATATTACTATGTTTTAAGGATGTTTTGATCTTAAAGATATGTCAGATACCTGGTGCTTTCTAATCATCAAAGCCATTCCATCTCCTATCCCTTCTATATAGTTCCTATATAAGGAACTGTAACCAGCATCTTTAATGAAAAGTGTTTTACATTTTATGGTTGGGGAAAATTAGAGGCAATGTGAATTTTTAGTTAGCTAATTAATCCAGGGTTAAAATGTGAATCATTATTATAATGGCTCTTCTAGAGCTAATCACATAGACTCTGCCTCCTAGAATGGAATATGTCTCAAATTATAAAATATTTGGTATAATCCTCCTAGTCTGCTAATTTTTTATTTCAGGAAGACAAGTGTCTAGATGTGAAAGTATTTAATTCAGTCTCTATTCAATCTGTCATAAACCAGTTATCAGATTAATTTTTATATATGGTTATGAAAATTTTAGTTTAAATATTTGAGTTTAATGTTTTTATATTTGGGGATTATTTTTTGAAGTGTCATTTCAATATTCTGTTTAAATATTTCTCTCTCTTTTGGGAGAATCGAATAGTTCATATGTTTATTTGAGCTTTTTTTTTAATAGGCTGAATCAGGCATCATTTCAGTCATCAGCTGTAAATGTGTGTGATGTGAATTGGGAAAGTCATGTCCTCATAGGAGATTACTCTTCTTCTGCACAATTCTATGTTACATTTGCAGTCTTTGTATTCTTGTACTGCACTGCTGCCCTTCTGCTTTATGTTGGTTACACGAACCTATACCGAGATAGTCGTAAACTGCCCATGATTGTAAGTAATCACTTATATATATATATATGAAAATAACTTGTTTAAGTATAAACTAAGTATAAGTTATATTTGAAGTTACAGATTTTTTTTACTGGAAATCAAAATTTTTGACAAGTTAGTTCAACATATTTTGGTGTGTATTTGCCATGAGGTTGAGCTTTCTCTCATTATTAAGTTTAACTCAATTCTTTTAGCCTATTTGTACTCCAGGGAATGTTTGTTTTTAGCCCTCTTTTAACCTGGAAAAAACTCAAGTATGTGATAAAATTTAAGTTGCAAACAGCAAAAAAATTAAATAGAAATGAATGCATTTGATGAGGAATTATAGATCATACCAGTAGTATCACTACTTCTTACCTCTTTTCTCTTTCCTCAAAGGCCCTCTTTATGCCTCTACAATATCTTATTGAGCTTAATTGTTTATATCAGGGATCTGCAGATTATGACCCACAGGTCAAATCTGAGTCACTGTTTTTTTAAAGTGTTTTTCGAATGTGGCCATACCCCATCCTTTACACACTGTTTATGGCTGCTTTCATACTAAACTCCTTAACTTAAAATCTGACCCAGATAATTCTTATATTCAATATTAGTGGTATCCATTAGCTAATTTTGAATCTTTGAGATGCCAACAAAACATTTGGATTTGAAGTCTTGATACCTTTCTTGGCTTCAGAATCTACTGAGCTAGAAATAAAATAATCTCAGATTTAGGGAATAGACAGATTCTGCCCTGGATTATCAGTGGCAAATGCAGACATAAGTCATGGTTTTAAGTTTTACCTCCACTATGAAAGAATAACTTCAAAGTCAGATTAATGATATTGACTTGAAGGAAGAACATAGGAGTCATTTGTATCTATGAGAAAACACTGATGTCTGCTATCTGCTATTTGTGAACTTACTTTAATGACAAGATTATTTAAATATGAAGGAATTATTAAATAAGTTTTATTTACTTTTAATTTTTGCTGCCTGGATCATAAGAATGTAATGGGTAAGTAAGGAATAAAATTTTCTGTCATAGAGAGTCTGTTTTTTATGGCTGAAGAGACAAAAAAAAAACAGATGTTTTCTTGGTTGTTAAGTACCTTTCAAAAAGATGAATGTCAAGCTGGAAGCTGAGACAGGAGGATCACAGGTTCGCAGCCAGCATTAGCAACTTAGTGAGGCTTCTGCAATTTAGTGAGGCCCTGTTTCAAAATAAAAAATAAATTAGGGCAGCTCAGAGGTAGAATGCCCCTGGATTCAATCCTCAATACCTCCCCCGAAAAAAGATGGACATCAACTATTTTAATTTTTAATGCTTATTCAACAGGAATTACATATTAGGAATCTGTAGCTTCTGCAGAGTTTTCAAGCTTTGTTTTAAAAAGTGAGTAGTTATAAATAAAAGTTATGTGAATTTATATAGAAAATGAAAAAAAGGAAGTAGGATGATCACAATTATATTTTGTTAAAATTCTTTATAACTAGAAGTTATTTCTTGTCGTTATCCCTACTGTCTTGGGGTGGGGGGCTAGGGATTGAACCCGGGGCATTCTACCCCTGAGCTATACCCCAAGTCTGATTTTATTTTTTATTTTGAACCGGTTTCACTAAATTGCTGAGGCTGGCCATGAACCTGTGATCCTTCTATGTCAGCCTCTCAAGTACTGGGATTACAGGCATGTGACACCATGCCTGGCTCCAACAAATTTTTTTTTATTAATCTACTAATGATCCCTTTTTTTATTTTGACTAGTAAACTTAAAAGTACTATACTTTTTTTTTTTTTTGCGGTACCAGGGGTTAAACGCAAGGGCGTTCTACCTCCGCGCTACGCCCCCAGCCCTATTTTTTATACTTTATTTTGAAACCGGGTCTCACGAAGTTGCGGAGGGCCTCACTAAGGA
>PVJS01050401.1:0-14330 GCA_004027185.1 Glis glis | reverse complement strand
CTAGTGAGGAGGTCGGCACTGCATCTGTGGGCAGAGGCAGAGTGCTGGTGTCCTCTTTCTCATACCACTCAATGATGGGGAAATACAGCAAGTGGGAGGGACTGAGAGGAATCAGGAGAAATGGCTGATTGCAGAGGTGGGGCAGGGAAAGCACAGATGAGCAGCCAGGTGCATCTTGTACCAAAAATTAATGATTACACAAAGGATAGTGGAGATAGGTCAAAAGAACTCCAAGTCAGCTTGAGGGTATTGCATCTGACCACTGAGGAGACAATTTGATTTTAACAATGAGTAATCGTACTGTCTATCATAAACTTGTGAATAAAAAGAGTCTATACAAAAAGTAGATAAACATTTTTGGCAGGACCAGTCACAGATATTTTAGGCCTCACAGGTCAAGTTGCAAGAACAAGGTAACATTCAGGCGTTTTTACAAGAAAGAAAAAAAATGTTCACAACTGTATTAACAAAATTCAAAGGGAATAACAATTTATAACAGTTCCTGTAAATACAAGTCCACTGCAATAAGAGTAGAACTCATTTTGGAAGTGCAGCATAGTGTGAGGCAAGTTTATTTTCTCTGGACTCCATTCTTCAAGTGCTTTAATCAAATGATTCAATTGATTCAACATCAGGAAATAGCCTACCTTGCTTTTCTAACAAACGAATCAATTACTGAGTTTATTTTTTACATCCTCATTTACATTGTTTATTCTTGCTAAAAATTGCTTTATTGAGATAGCAGTCATTTTGTTCATTTTATATATGATCCTGTATATAGAAATTTTACATCTCAAGGTAATCAAATCAATGAATGTTTTTATTTAGGCAATTAAACGGCTTGTCTTGCTTAGAGAAACCCTACTTCCATAATATGAGAAGATACTATCTATGTACTCCTTCTACCTTAATAAGATGGGAAAGAAGTTTTGCTATATGCTATAAAACTACATTTAAATTGTGTGTGCAATGGCTTACTCTATGCATATATTTGTGTATCTCTTAGTGACGAACCTTGTCAAATCAGAACCTATATATGATGACCTTCCATATCTGGCCAAGTCCTCTATCATTTCTCAGGTGGTGTCTGATCAACCTGGTTATTGAAGGCAATTATCCTATCAGGTCAGTTTTAAGAAAACCTCTCATACCTCTCATGTTTCCATGGATATGGAAATTATGCTATACTTGCATCAAGAAACGCAGTGTAAGTAAAATGTTATTTCAGAAATTAAGTTAACTAAATTTTAGTCAAGAAGTTTCCTGAGAATGAAATTGCAGGAAAATAGAATATAGCTATTTTTAAGATCTTTCATTCTGTTCAAGAATTGCATATATCTAGATATACTGAAAAGGTCTCCATATCCACAAAAATACATGAGAAAATTTATTTCACAATAGGCCCTTCAACATTGAGCACTCCCAAGTTTTCTTTTGTTAACTATGAGTTAATGTTCAGTTTATTTAGTAGCTGAAAGATTTTTCTACCCTTTCTAAAAGTTTTCATATTCATTAATTATTTTTAAATTTTAGAAGTATGGAAAAATGAACCAATCTTATATACATCATCAGATGAATGTTCCCAAAATGACCAGCAGTGAGATTTTTAAAAAAGAATATTACTAACACCCCAGAAATTCTCTCATTTACCTGTCCAGTTACTACACTCTCTCCTGAAGTTAAGTACTCTCCTGACTCCAAAAACCACAGATATTTTCACATGTTTTGACTCTTATGCAATGAATCATACCATATGCATATGCCTTTTTCCACTGAATATCACGTTGTTTCTGAGATTCATGCATGTTTTCTATACAGTTATAATTCATGCATTTTACTGTTATTAGTTTCATCATTTGAAATGTGCCATAATTTATTTATTATTTTAATATACACGGACATCGTGTTGTGCTATGGTTTGGATGTATCGCACAAAGAACCATGTTTTAACAGCTAGGTCCTCAGCCCATGGTGATATTGGGAGGTGGAGAAACCGTTAAGAGGTGTGGCCTTGTGGGATGAAGTTAGGTCATCATAAGCATGCCCCTGAGGAAGATAGAGGGCCCTGGACCTTTCTTCTTCCTCCCTTTTCTTCCCAGCTATCTTGAACTGCACAGTGTTGCTCTACTCCATAGTCCGCATCATGATGTACCGCCTTACCATAGGCCCCAAAACCACTGGGCCAAGTGACAACCACTGAAACCATGACCCTAAATCAACCTTTTCTCCTTATCTGTTCATTATCTCAGCTACTTGGTTACAGTCATTGAAAGCTGAATATAACAGATTATTTACACTTGGTGACTGTTATGCAAGGTGTTACCCTTGAAAGTTTATGATTGCAAATTTACTATATTTTTATTTTGAATTTCTTATATTGCTTTTATGCCTTAAAATTCTTTTCCTTTTGAAAATTATAAAATATAGTTTCTAGTTATTAAAAGTATTTTATCTCCGGGCGTGGTGGCGCACGCTTGTAATCCCAGTACTTTGGGAGGTGGACACTGGAGGATCTGGGATCACAGCCAGCCTCAGCTCTCTCTCTCTCTCTCTCTCTCTCTCTCTCTCTCTGTCTCTCTCTCTCTCTCTCTCTACTTAGTGAGTCCCTCTGCAACTTCGTGAGACCCATTTTCAAAATAAAGTATAAAAAATAGGGCCAGGGGTGTAGTGCGGAGGTAGAACGCCCCTGGGTTCAATCCCCGGTACTGCAAAAAATAAATAAATAAATAAAAAATAAAAAATAAAAGTATTTTATCTTAAATATTGGACTATTAAATTTTTGTGGCATAGCTTTAGCAGTCAATATATTAAGGATAGAATTATTTTTCCAGTATGGGAACTGAACCTGGGGGGAACTCTAGCACTGAGCTATATCCCCAAACTTTTTTTTTAAATTTTGAGACAGGATCTCACTACATTGCCCAGGACTTTGTAGACCTTGCCATCCTCCTCCCATAGCTTTCCCAGTCACTGGGATTAAAAGTATGTGCCACTATGCCCAGTAATTTTTTCATTTAGTGGCAACTGTGATCTTTTAAATATTAAAAAGAAGCATATGAGCTGCCAGGCAGAGTGGTGCAGGCCCATAATACCAGAACTTGAAAATAAAAAAACTACATAGGACTGGGGTATAGCTCAGATATAGAATGCCCAGGGGTTCATTCCCAATAACATACACAAACAGAGACCAAAAATATGTACATGGTTATGTAAGGTTTCTCCACTATCACCATTATTACTATAATCTTTATTCACATTGATCTAGAAACCAAATAATGAAAATTTAATTGCATAAAATTATTTTAATGTTTAATTGATTTTAAATTTAATTGTAGATAAAGATAAAAACAATGTGCAGAATGTTCTCTGAAGACATTTGCAGTCATCTTTTATGCTCTCTGTTTTCTCTTTTTCATGCAGGGTACTAAGGCCACCCATCTCCCAAGTCAATTAACTTTGACATTTCAAAGCATTCCCCACATTCATTGCAATTAATCTAAACACAGCTTATTCATTTTGTCAATTGATATGGCTTATAATTAATAATTAAGGCACAAATTAATGTGTCTATTAAAGTATATCCTCTGATTAGAATATTTTATAATTATTAATCACTGCCATTAGGATTCTACTCCTCACTTGTTTCCCAGATGAACTTCAAGGGAATGTCTTTCATGTTCTTATGGAATATTCTGTCAAATCTTTCATTCTGCTCTATAGTCAAATGATGTTTCCAGTCTCCAATGGTACCTAGTGGGACAAACACATGAATGAGGAACACTAACAGGGTAAAGTTACCCTAATCTATTTAACCCACTTTGTCCCATCATCCCAAATATGGAAGCTATAAAACTTTAAAATTAATAACAAATGTACCACTTATAATAACTTGAAATGATATATGAATATTATTATCATTGCAGAATTGAAAACTTGGGACTTAATGGGTTAATGTCTTCTCTAACCATGCTGTTCTTTAGTTCTCCATGAAGTTGGATACCTCACCTTTTTTCACAGAGGAATTAATAAGAACAATAGGAAAGAGTGAAGAGATAGTTTATCTCCCGACGTGTTAGACTTTCACTACCCAATCATCTCCACTCTTTCTTAAAATAATTTAATTAGTGCATTCCAACTATATACTATAGTGAGGTTCAATGTGACACAAACATACTTGCAAATATACACGGCTCTTAGTGTATTTCCTCCACATTCCTTCCTCATTTCCCTTCTTCCCTCCCAGTACATGTTATTGAAATTGATTGTAATACCTCCCTTCATATATTGCCATAGCAGTTTGAAGTCTTTTCTTTCATAATTCTGTTTTGTCCCCTCCCCTCCTTCCTCATCCAGTCTCCTTCCCCTATTACATAGGTCCCTCTCTGTGTCACTTGAAGTTCTTTATGTTTCCTATTTTCTCTCTAGCTTCTACATATGAGACAAAGCAAACCACTCTTGACTTTCCAAGACTGGCTGGTCTCAGCATAAAAAGTTCTGGAAGATATAAGTATATTAGAACTAAAAATATATATTTTACCATATGACATACATTATACTATGTAAACTATCTATCACAGGTAATATGAATCTTATTTCGACCCTACAAAATAAGTATTTCCTTTTATTTTATTTCCTTTTATTTTATTTTATTTTATTTTATTTTGTGGATGTGTGTGGTACTGGGGATTAAGTCCAAGAGCATTGTATTTCTGAGATAAATCCCCAGCCCTATTTTATTTTGAAATAGGGTCTCCTTAAGTTGTGAAGAGCCTCACTAGGTTGCTAAGGCTGGTTGTGAACTTGCGATCCTCCTGTCTCAGCCTCCCAAGTACTGGAATTACAATCATGCATCACTATTCCTATACTAACTTTTTAATTGACAAAAATGAGACCCACAGGTATTGACCTAATGTGATCAAGGTCAAATAGGGACCAGAACTGCCAATTTTAAAGTTTTATATGATGGAAGCTTGAAGCTGTCACTATGATATTCCTATATGAAAAATAATTATTTAGCATCTTTAGCTATCAATTATACTTATGTAAATATTATTATTGGTTTTTGGAATAGATAGAAACTATTATGGGAATGAGACTTTCTTTGTGTCTGCTCAAGTTTAGGAATGAGGAATGAGAGTGGATAAGTGAAAAAAAGGAAACTTTGTTTTTCAAAAAATCAATTATCTGAAACAATTTCAATGAGATAGTTACATGTTTATAAGTCAAAGTTCATAATATATTGACAAATCATGAAAAAGTTATAAAATAAAACAGACACCAAAGTATAGTTTAGAATGCTATATTTTTATAAGAATAAATTTTAAAATTTGAACAAAAAGTATATTAAGAAGGAAATATATTTATTCTTAACAAAATACATGTCATTTCATAAGATTACAAATAAAATAGTTTTAATTAGTTTTTGAAGTAATTCAATTCATAGCAATTAGGGTAAATTGGATGTCACTCTACTTTGTGTTATGAAGCAGTGTGACCCATGAGGAAATAGTAATCCAAACTTCCTTTCTTTCAACACAACACCTACTAAGTTTAGTTCATAAACTATTCTAGAAGACTTGATGAAAAACAGGGATTAGAATTCTCCTGTTCTAATACAGTCATTGGCTTTAGATAATACTTCTAGGAAATTTGAAAGTAGGGCCATGTGACCTAGAAGAACAGAAGGCAACATTTATTGAGTAGAAGGTTAAACTGTCAGGTTGTGCTTTAAAACATTGTCAGGTTTCCTGGGAAACTCATCATGCTCGCTTTAAGTTAGGATGTTTGATCTTCTCCAGATTCAAACACCATTACCTCTTGGGGAGACATATTGGAAGCACTTATTACTCTTAGGTGCTGAGGAACAAGGGAACACTAAACATTTTTACTATGTAAACCATTGAGCATAACCTTTGCACAGGAACCTTCCCTCGTTGCTTCTAGATCCAGGTTTATATTTTTGATATCATTGTGATTTGAGGGGGGATCACAGTTCCTGTTCTAAAATGCAGCCTGCCTGACAATAGCATCCATAACTTCTTCACTCAGTTCTTTCTCAAGAAAACTGCTGATTTGAAGCACTGAACTTCTGAGGTCCTGAAAGAGTCATGGGTATGAGAGATTATCCAGTTTATGAGGGATGCATGAGTTAGAGCTAAATATACAACATGATCAATGAGGATTTACATCTGGGATGCAAAGATAGGTTCAACATATGAAAATTAATACAACTTATCACATGAACAGAATGAAGAAAAATTGACATGATTATCTCAATAAGTATGGAAAAAGCATTAAAAATCTAAAAACTTTTTATGATTATAAAATCAGTTAGTAAATATACAGTAGAAGGAAACTATGTCCACATGAAAAAAGACATGCATGTAATATCTATAGCTAACAATATACTCAATGGAGAAAGAATAGAAGATTTTTATCTGACATCTGGAGTAAGTCAAATCCAAAATTTCAGCTTCTATTTATTACAATCAGGAATTGCTAACCAGAGAAACTAAGCAATAAAAAGAAAAAAGGTCATCCAAATAGAAAATCAAGAAGTATAATTATCTGTTAGGGGACAACATGATATTACATGCAGAAAACTCTACCAGATCACAAAAAATACAAAGACACAAGCACAAGAAAACACACACACAGAATGTGTTCACACAAAAGTGAACTACCAGAGACCTTGCAGCTACTCAAAGAGGGCATAGGCCCAACACTTCAACACATAGGCACAGGTAAAATACTTCCTCAACAAGACCCCAAAGGCACAGAAAACTAAAATGAGGATCAATATGTGGGATTGCATTAAACTGAAGAGCTTTTGTGCAGCACAGGAAACAATCAAGAACCTCAACAGAGAGCCAACAGAATGGGAGAAGATTTTTGCCAGCTACTCCTCTGATAAAGGACTCATATCTAGAATATAAAGAGGACTTAAAAAAATCACCACTAAAAAAAACAAATAACCCAATAAAAAAATGGGCAAGTGAACTAAATAGACACTTCACAGAAGAAGAAATACAAATGGCCCATAAATGTATGAAAAAATATTCAACTTCATTAGCAATCAGAGAGATGCAAATCAAAACTACCCTGAGAATTTACCTAACACCAATTAGAATGGCAAAAATTAAAAACACAAACAACAACAAATGCTGGCGAGGATGTGGATAAGTAGGAACTCTACTACACTGTTGGTGGGAATCCAAATTAGTGCAACTGGCTCAGCGTGTTGGTGCATGGCTGTAATCCCAGTGCTTGGGAGGCTGAGACAGGAGGATCGAGGCCAGTGATTAGTGCAACCTCTGTGGAAAACAGTGTGGAGGATCCTCAGAAGAATGGGAATGAACCTACCAAGTGACTCAGCAATACTACTTCTAGGCATTTACTCAAAAGGACTGAAACCAAACTACTAGACTAATGCATGTGTATCTATGTTTATAGCTGCACAATTCACAATTGCCAAACTTTGGAACCAGTCAAGGTGTCCAATGACAGATGAATGGATCACAAAACTATGGGCTATGTACACATTGGAATTTTACGCGGCCACAAAGAAGAACAAAATTACATCATTTGCAGGGAAATGGAGAGAACTGGAGAACATTATGCTAAGTGAAATTAGTAAGTCACTAAGAGTGAAAAGTCAGATATCCCCCCTAATATGTGGAAGCTAGATAGAATGGGACTTAGAAGGGACTCCCGACAAAGAAGAAAACTTTAGATGAAAAAAGAAGGTGACCTAACTGAGGGAGTTGGGAGGGGGGTGGAGGGAAACACACTATAGCACACGATGTATATACATAAACTTATAAGACTCAATGACTATCTGGAGTACAAAAGGGAGGGAAGGGAGAGGGAATAGGGTGGGATTTGAGGGAGGGGTAAAATGTATAATTACAACGCACCAATAAATGAATATATAAGAAAGTGAACTATTATTTGTACATTACTATTATTAGCAAATAATAAATCTTACTGAACAATTGTACAAATTTAAGAAATTCAAACTTCTTGAAAATTTCTGTGTTCACACCAAAGTGTTAGTAAATAATAAAATTGTACTGAAAAATTATACAAATCAGTCACGTAGAGTGTTCAAAACCTCTTGCACATTTCTTTCTCCTTGAACATGCTGTTCCTAGATATAATCTTCCAATGAATATCCCATTTCTCTTCCATTCCACCAAGTATCCTATTGTTTATGTTCTTTATCTATGTACCTCACCACTCTTGCAACTTTCTTTACATGTTATCATATTACAGGGAAAGAATTCTCTTTAAACTTGCTTGGGAAAGACAGACCTTCATTATTTCAGCTTTTTAAGCTTTAAAGTTCTTTGTAGAAACATTCCAATGTTCTCAAGCATTAGGTATCCACCCCAATTAGACTAAATTTTGGAGACTTCCCTTGTGTGCTGCTTCCCTTGGGAATGTCTTGGTAATCTCATGAAGTACCGTTCATGGCCACTCCTCCAGTGATAATCCCATCAAGATACCCAAAACCAGTGTGTTTTATGTCAGAGGATTTGGCAAATTTCTTGCTGACTTAGAGGTGATATTCCTAGAACCATAGAGACTATGCAGAATTACCATCCACTTTTGCATCTCAAGTGTACAGCTGTAGATGGCTAGAATGAAGGCAATTTTAACCATAATGTTTAAAGATTCTTATGTAGGTGGCAAAATTTTCAATAAAAGCAAAGAAGAAATCATGAAATGTGGGTGGTTGTTACCATCCTCAGTTGAATGATGAGGAAACGGTGTGATTGTGGGCGTTTTTTTTTTTTAATTTCTTTTTATTGGGCACATTGTAACTTTACATCATATTGGGGAACAGACTGTTAGAAAAATACATGCACACAACTGTTATTGTCATCCCAAGGGCTACCCTCTCTCTCCCTAATGCTATAAGTTTTTTTAAGATTGTAATTGGCAATTTTGTAAATATTCATGGCAGTATTTCTACTGTGTTCTTTTATTTTATCTCTCTCCCTCGCTTTACTAATCACTCTCAATCATTTCCCTGGAGTCTTTGGTCATCTGTCTGATGTTTCCCTTATTTCCAAAAATGTCTGTAGCTTCCACATACATCTACTTGTTCTTTGGAATTTTGTGTACTCAGTTAGTATGATATTTTCAAGTTCCGTCCATTTTCTTTAAGTGATATAATTTTGTTTTCATTATGGATGAGTGAAATTCCATTATGTGTATATACCAGTTTTGTTATCCATTTGTCCATTGATGGATATCTAGGCTGATTCTATAGTTTGGCTATTGTAAATTGTGCTGTTATGAACATGGATATATGTAGGTCTGATCATAATATTTTTATTTCATTTCCTTTGGGAAGATGCCCAGGAGTACTATTGCTGGGTCATATGGTTCTTCCATTCTCAATCTTCTGAGAAATCTCCTCACTGATTTCCAAAGAGGCTGTACTAGTTTGCAGTCCCACCAAAAGTGTAATAGCATTTCTATTTCCTCACATCCTCATCAGTATTTCTTATTTGTGTTCTTGATGATTGCCATCCTAACTGGAGTGAGATGGAATCTCAGTGTAGTTTTGATTTGCATTTCCCTGATTGCAAGTAATGCAATTTTCTAAAATCGTTTTCAATTTCTTTTTTTTTAGTGATTTCTAATTTTCATTATTTAGCACTTTTATTTCCTTGGAAATTTATTCGTAAGTATTTCATATTTTTGAGGTTATTGTGAAAGGAAATGTTTTTATCTCTTTTTCAGTCATTTCATGATTTGTGTAAAAGAATGCTAATGATTTTTGCAGTTCCAGTTTGTATCCTGCTACTTTGCTGAAATTATTTACTACCACCAGAAAAGTCTTGTCAATGAGTTTATTGTATTTTCTATGTAAAGGATAATGTCATCCACAAACGAAGGTATTTTAAATTCTTCTTTCTTTATTTGCATTCCTTTGATTTCTTTCTTCTGCCTTATTGCTGAGGCTACAGTTTCAAGTACTATGTTGAATAGGAGTGGTGACAGTGGGCATCCTTGTCTTATTTCTGACCTTAAGGAAAATTGTGTCAATTTTTTCTCACTCATCATGATGTTGGCTTTGGGTTTGTTGTATATAGCAAGCTGTGAGCCATGCAGCCAGGCTGAAAGAGCCACTATGCCACTCCTTGCAATCAACCAGGACACAGGAGGGGGCTGCGAAGGCCCCTTAAATGTTCCAGGTCTCCACCATGTTTTCTACATAGCAGAAATGTAGCTGCAGGATTAAGTGCTTTCCCTGCTGGATTTCAATACTGTTTTGGTCCCATTTCTTCTTTGCATGGCCTTACTTCTTCCTCTTGGAATGCAAATGCTTACTCTATGCCATTATACATTATATGTTTATAACTTTGCTTTTACAGGATCTCAAAACCAAGAGTTTATGTTGAATCCTAGAAGAGACTTTGAACTTTGAACACTTGAGTAATTCTGGAAGTTTTAAGACTGTGGGAACTCTTGGAGATAGACTAAATGCATTTTGTATTATGAGTTGTCACTGAGATCTAGGTTGCCAGGGGTGGAGTATGATTTTTGGATTGAGATTGTCCCCCTAGCCCTCATGGAAACAAAGTGGCAATATTGGAAGCAGGGCTTGGTTGTTTTGGAGGGGTCCCTGGGGGTGTATCTTTGAGGATTATATATAATTCCTCCTCCTCCTGCTCTCTCTTGCTCTGCCCTCCATGATGTGAGAGCACAGCCTTGTTCTCTCCATCTCTCTGCTTCCTGCCATTATGCCCTGAGCTCCATGCCATGGCCTCACATGTACTGAGCCCAGAATTCCCAAAACCTGTGAGCAAACAAACCTTCCTGTCTCTAAGCTTTGTGGTCAGTCATTTTGGATTATTGAAGTGACAATGTTGACTTAGACAGGTGCCAAAAAAAACAGTTAGAGAAAAGATAGCCTTTTCAAGGAATGGTTTTGGGAAAAATGAACATTCACATAGAAGAAAGAAATTAGACCCCTATTCCTCACCCTACATAAAAGGCAACTCAAGATGGATCAATAACTAGTAATTAGACCAGAAAATTTGCAATTACCAAAAGAAAACTTTGGACCAGCCTTCCAACCCATAGGCACTGGTAGAGACTTCCTCAATATAACTGCTCATTCTCAGGAAATAAAATAAAAAATCAATAAATGGGATGACATCAAATTAAAAAGCTTCTGTGACAAATAAAAAACCATCAAGAGTCTAAAGAGAGAGCCTGTAAAGTGGGAGAAAATCTTTTCCAGCTACTTCTTCAACAGAAACTAATCCTTAGAATACATAAAGATCTCAAAAAAATACAAAAAGAACAAATGATACAATTAAAAAATGGGTCTTGAAATGAACAGACACTTCTCAAAATAAGAAATATAATTTGCCAACAAATACATTTTAAAATGTCAACATTACTTGCAATCAGGGAAATGCAAATCAAAACTACATTGGGATTCCACCTAACTCCAGTTCAGATGGCAATTATCAAGAATGCAAACACTAATCAATGCTTGTGAGGATGTGCAGAAATAAAAACACTTATCAACTCTTGGGAGTGAGTATAAGTTAATAAAAACACTATGGAGGTCAGAATGGAGCTTCCTCAATAAAGTAGGAATGGAACCACCATATTACCCAGCTATACCCCTCCTCATTATTTTAACAAAAAAATTAAAGTTAGAATAGTACATTGATACATGTATACCCATGTTCATAGCAGCACAATAGCTAAATTAGGGAAAAACCTACCTGTCTGTCAACAGAAAAACATATATAGAAATTGTGGTATATAAACATGAAGCAATTTTACTCAGTCACAAAAAACAGATTCATGTAATTTCCAGGGAAATGGATGGAACTAGAGAATGTTATGCTAAGTGAAATCAGCTAGTCTCAGGAAGTCAAGGGTCACATCTTTTCTCTCATATGTGAAAGCAAAAGAGAAAATAGAAAACAAAAAATAAAAGGAAAGAGACCTGAAGAATAGTGGGAGGAGATTGGGGGAGAGAGCTGGGGCGGGAAAAAATGAGGCTTGAGGAAGGGAACAGTTAAAATATTATGTTCATACATGAAGGTATCACTAAGAATCTCTCTAACATGTTTGGGGAGGGATAAGGGGAAACAGAGTGGAATACAGAGGGAAATACACCAAGTGATGTGTGCATACATGAATGTATCACTTAGAATATCACTATGGTGCATAATTACAATGCACCAATAAGAACACAAAAAGTAAAGTATTGTGTATGTATCACCTTTGGAGTGTTATCCAGATATAAAGAAAAGTGACACTCTTGTTTGCAGAAAAGTGGATGGAATGGAGGACATCTTGCTAAGCAAAATAAGAGACAAGTAGTATGTCTTCTTGTTTATAAAGAAACAGCAAAAACAACAATAAAACAACCTGAAAGTAGATAGTGATTACTAGAAAGTGAGGACCTTCCCAGAGGGAAGGGGAAAGGAAGAGTGGAAGAAGGGTGGATGTATATAATCAATATATGCTATCTACATGGGTAGAAATATCACACTGAATTCCACTAATATGCACAATTAATCTATGTTAATACAAATTTTTAGATTTTTACTCTAGATATTTTAAGTAGCCTTTATTGGTAAAGGTGGTCACACCATAAAATAACCCTAAACCATGACTTCTATATTGAGAAGAAAGCCCTAAAGAAGACCAGTAATAAAAATATGTTGGAAATAAATCTGTCCACCAAAAGCCTGAGGAATAATTTGGTATGAAGATAACTAGGAGTGTGTGTGTGTGTGTGTGTGTGTGTGTGTGTGTGTGTGTGTGTGTGTTTGTGTGTGTGTGTGTGTCTGTGTGTTTGCTGAAATCATGGGAAGAAAGTATATAAAAATAACATCTTCAAATAGCTTTCTTATTTTACCTTCTTCATATCTTCATATGCCATGAACAGAATATTGAAGTCATCTTTGTGTTATTACCAGACTCTTATGTGATCAAACCAATGGCTTCTTACCACTGTAAGAAAAAATAATTCAAATCAAAATGAAAATGTACTCATTGATCAAAAGACTATATTCTTTTTTTTTCTGGATTAGACTCTTCAGAGTAAAAATAAAGCTCCCACCACTGGACATCAATGTTACTGCTTTAAAATGGTATGTTCTGTTGGTACCAATTACATAATTTTCATTGACACCTGCCTATGCAAAGATACTCCATGCATGTAAAAACAGAAATAAAGGAATACCATGCCCAAGTGACTACATTTGAAGATGTCTTTAAGGCAAGTCTCTTCCTTTCCTATTTCCTTGACCCAAAAACCTGTGCTCCCTTTGTCTTCTTATTCTCTACAATCTATGGAGAGCAGTGTTAGCTGTCTACAATGAGACAGAATGTGAATATAATCTTTGAAATGAGTGAGGTCTGGATTCCATATTTTACAGGTCTCTTGTATCAATCAGTTCTCCTCAGAAGTGAAATGAACAATTCCATAGTAGCCCTATAGGCCCAACAGAGGTTCATGGTAGAACACAGGAACCCACCCTCAACATTAGCCATTCTTGGATGTATGATGTTATCTGTATCTCTAGATAGTTTGAATCATTGGAACTTTATGATCTATTGCCTGGTCAAAATATTTTTAAACTGTATACCTCTGTAAACTTGACAATGCCAAAAATGTCCTGTCAAAGATACAAGTGACATTGGGTATCTGACTAATTTGATGTACAACAGTTACTCCTCATGTGTTTTCATTTTATACCATTGCCCTTTGGCATCTTTCTGAAAAGCTTTCCCTAAGTTTATTGATTAATAAATTTATAGTTACATTTTCCAAAGAAAAACTTTCCCATAAAATGCTCTATGGTCCTTTAAACTTCAATTGTAACAAAAGAATTTGAAAAATGAAAATGAGACACCATGACATCTTTAGGATTTCTGTAGATATAAAGAATCTTCAGGAGGAATTATGAAATGATTTTAATGATTCTTGGTTAATATTACAAGATTTTCTTTATTTTTTTGGCTTTTGGTAATTTATTTTATTTTATTTTATTTTTACATTTTTATTGGTGCATTATAGTCTCACATCACAATGAGCATCAGTTTGGTGTTAACATACATGCACACAGCTCTTGGTGTCCCTCCCATCCGCCTCCCCCCGCCTCCCCCCCAAATGTAGCACTGAGAATGATGTTGGTATAATCTCATATATACACATTGTTTATGACAGTAATTCCATAGATTCACTTCTTTCTTACCCTTCCCCTTCCCTTGTACTCCTTCCCTTGCACCACTGAGGGTTCTCCATTGTCATTGGAGTCCCTTTTGTGTCCCCACTACTC
>PVJS01050400.1:0-14319 GCA_004027185.1 Glis glis | reverse complement strand
GGGTTGGCGGCCAGCCTCAGCTACTTAGTGAGGCCCTCTGCAACTTAGTGAGACCCTGTTTCAAAATAAAGAATAAAAATAGGGCTGGGGATTTTGCTTGGAGGAAGAATGCCCTTGGGTTCAAACCCCAGTACCACCCCCCCACACTATATATATATATATATAGTGTACCATATATATGGTAGAATGCTCCTGGGTTCAATCCCTAGTACCACAAAATAAATAAATACAATAAAATATGGCTGGGAGTGTAGCTTGGAGGTAGAATGCCCCTGGGTTCATTCCCCAGTACAAAAAAAAAAAAAAAAAAAGAGAGAGAGAAAGAGAAAGGTCTAGAATTTCCTGGTCCCATGGGTGGGCTCGGGCTGAGTCCGCAGGGCATGAGGAAGAACAAGAGAGGGGGCCTTGATTCCCCCCTATTCCCTCTCCTCCAGGAGAGGCTGGCATGAGCAAATGGGGAAACAGGAGCGCATGGGAGGCTGGACCGCAGGCTGTGCACTTGGTGCCCTCCCCGCACATCCACGCTCCTACTGGGACAGGCTTGCGGTGGCCGGGAGTGGGGCTGTCCCCCTAGGCCACCACCCGGGCTCAGCAGAAGCGGTCCTGGGATGGGAGGACGGGACCTCCAGTCACCTCCCGCATGCATCACTTGAACAGCAAAGGGGCTTCCCAAAGCAGGTGACAAAGCCAATTTCAGGTGACCGATGAGTTAAAGGGGCACAAATGAGCCTGGGGCTCAAGCTGCAGGACAAAAGAAAAAATCTAGAGAGTAGGATGGACCTGGAGACAGGGAAGGAGGGAAGGGATGAGAAAACTACTGGGCATAGGGATACATTTGTGGTGTTCGGCAACTGAGGGGGCCAGGAGATCTGGGGTGCCATCTGCATAATTGATAGCAGGGGCTTTCCCAGCTCCTCCCCCTGCCCTTGTCACACTCCAACTTAGTGTTTGTCATTTGCCTGCCTCACCTGCCTTGGCCCCACTTGGGGGCGGGAGATTTCCTGTCTCCTCCTCCTCCTCCTTTTGGTGGTACTGGAGATTGAACTCAGGGTCACTCTACCACTCAGCTACACCCCCAGCCCTTTATATAGTTTTTTTTCTTTTGCGGTACCGGGGATTGAACACAGGGGTGTTCTACCTCCGCGCTATGCCCCCGGCCCTATTTTTTATACTTTATTTTGAAACCGGGTCTCACGAAGTTGCAGAGGTCCTCACTAAGGAGAGAGAGAGAGAGAGAGAGCAAGAGAGCTGAGGCTGGCCGCAAACCCAGATCCTCCGGTCTCCGCCTCCCAAAGTACTGGGATTACAAGCGTGTGCCACCACGCCCGGCGCCCTTTATATAGTTTTGAAACAGGGTCTCACTAAGTAGCTGAAGCTGGCCTAGAACCTGTGATCCTCCTGTCTCAGCCTCCGAAGTACTGGGATTACAGGCGTGCGCCATCATGTCTGCCTGCCTTCCTTCCTTTTCTTTCTTGTTTGCTTTCTTCTTTTAGAGGGTCTCACTATGTAGTCCACGCCAGCATCAAACTCCTGGGTTTAAGCAATCTTCCTGCCTCAGCCTCCTGAGGAGCTGGGACTACCTACCGGTGCACACCACTGCACCTGGCTTAAATGAGATAATTTTCTACTTATGGTCAATTTATCAGGACATATTCCCATCATAAATCGAAGCACCTCTGTAAAGTTAGACACTTACCATACAGCCCAGCAATCCCACTGATAAACACTTATCAATGGGAATGGAAACTCAGGTCCACAAAAGACTCACTGGTAAATATTCATAGCAGCTTTATTTATTATCACCAGAAAAGTGAAAACAACCCAGATGTCTACTGACAGGTGAGCAGACAAACAAATTTAGGCCTATCCATACCATGGGATACTCCACAGCCACAAAAAAGAGGAAAGGTCTCGTTTATACCCCACGGAGAAATCTCAGAAGGCCTGATGCTGAGCGAAAGAAGCCTGACAAAAAAGGGTCACACTGCGATTCTATTTGTCTGAAATTCTCCAACAGGCCAAACTAACCCAGGGTGAAACACATTCAAATATAGTAGTCCCAGCCAGGTGTGATGGCGCACGCCTGCAATCCCAGTGCTTGAAAGGCTGAGACAGGAGGATTGCAGGTTCAAGGCCAGCCACAGCAACTCAGTGAGACCCTCAGAAACTTAGCAAGACCCTGTTTCAAAATAAATAAATTGTGTGTATGTGTGTGGGGAGGAACTGGGGATTGAACCCAGAGGCATTTTACCTCTGAGATATACCTTCAGCCCTATTTTATTTTTTATTTTTGAAACAGGGTCTCATTAAGTTGTG
This sequence comes from Glis glis, assembly GCA_004027185.1. Taxonomy (NCBI): domain Eukaryota; kingdom Metazoa; phylum Chordata; class Mammalia; order Rodentia; family Gliridae; genus Glis; species Glis glis. Next base: position 12,003 of record PVJS01050400.1, on the reverse strand, counting down.
GAGGGCCTCGCTACGTTGTCGAGGCTGGCTTCAAACCTGCCATCCTGCTGTCTCAGCCTCTCAAGTACTGGGACTACAAGCGTGTGCCACCATGCCTGGCTATAAATAATTTGTGTGTGTGTGTGTGTGTGTGTGTGTGTGTGTGTGTGTGGCACTGGGGATTGAACCCTCCACCCCAGCCTGATTTTATTTCTTATTTGGAAACAGGTTCTCACTAAGTTGCAGAGGGCCTCGCTAAGTTGTTGAGGCTGGCTTTGAACTTGTGATCCTCCTGTCTCAGCCTCCCAAGTACTGGGATTACAAGTGTATACCACCATGCCCGGCTATAAACAAAGAAAAGTTTGGGGTGTAGGTCAGAGATAGATGGCCCCTAAATTTGATCTGCAGTACCCACAGAAAAGACTATTGTAGTCCCCCTCTCCTCCTCCTCCTCTTCCGCCTCCTCCTCTCCTCCTCCTCCTCCTCCTCCTCCTTCTTCTTCTTCTTCTTCTTCTTCTTCTTCTTCTTCTTCTTCTCCTTACTCTGGCACTGGGGATTGAATCAAGGGGCATTCTACCTCTGACCTACACCCCAATCCTTTTATTTATTTATTTATTCATTTTGAAACAGGGTCTTGCTAAGTTGCTGAGGGTCTCACTGAGTTGCTGAGGCTGGTCTTGAACCAATTCTTCTGTCTCAGCCTCCTAAGTACTGGGATTGCAAGCATGCACCACCACACCTGGCTTAGTCCCCCCCTTTTCTGAGCAGTTCACCTGAGGTCATCTGTGGTCTGAAAATATTAAATGGAAAGCTCTAGAAATAAACTCTTCATAATTCTTAAGTTGTATGCCATTCTCAGTAGTGTGATGAAATCTCAGTCATTGTGCTCCATCCTTCCTGGAATGTGAATTGTCCCTTTGTGCAGCGTGTCCACACTGTATAAGCTACCCACCAGTTAGTCACTTAGCAGCTATCTGGGTTATCAAGGGCCTGTGGCCGCATCGAGTTCAAGTAACCCTTACATTACACAATGCCTGACATTGTGTCACAACGCCTGTATCATTCACCTCACTTCATCTCATCAGGCAGACACTGTATCAACTCACATCAGCACAAGAAAAAGAAGGATGGGTCCCACATAGTACTGTAAGATATTTGAGAGAAAGAGCTGGAGTGCAGTAGCCCTCGCCCGTAATCCCAGGGACTCAGGAGGCTGAGGCAAGAGGATTGAAAGTTTGAGGCCAGCATCAGCAACTTAGCCAGATCCTGTCTCGAAATAAAAAACTGAAAAAGGCTGGGGGAAGCCAGGTGTGGTGGCTGTAATCCCAGTACTTGGGAGGATGAGACAGGAGGGTTGCAGGTTAGAGACCAGCCTCAGCAATTTAGTGAGGCCCCCAGCAACTTAGTGAGACCTTGTTTCTTTTTTCTTTTTTTGTTTTTTTTTTGGTACTGGGGATTGAACTCAGAGGCATTCTACCTCTGAGCTACACCCCCAGCCCGATTTTATTATTATTATTATTATTATTTTGCGGTACCGGGGATTGAACCCAGGGGTGTTTTACCTCTGAGCTACACCCCCGGCCCTATTTTTTATACTTTATTTTGAAACCAGGTCTCACGAAGTTGCGGAGGGCCTCACTAAGTAGCTGAGGCTGGCCTCGAACCTGGATCCTCTGGTCTCCACCTCCCAAGTACTGGGATTACAAGCATGTACCACCACGCCCAGCCCGATTTTATTTTTATTTTTGAAACAGGGCCTTGCTAGGTTGATGAGAGTCTCACTACTTGCTGAGACTGTTCTCAAACCTGTGATCCTCCTGTCTCAGCCTCCCAATGAGACCTTGTTTCAAAAATCTAAAAATAAGGGCCAGGCGTGGTGGCCCACGCTTGTAATCCCAGTACTTTGGGAGGCAGAGACCAGAGGATCCGGGTTCGCGGCCAGCCTCAGCTCTCTCTCCCTCTACTTAGTGAGGCCCTCCGCAACTTTGTGAGACCCGGTTTCAAAATAAAGTATAAAAAATAGGGCTGGGAGTGTAGCATAGAGGTAGAACCCCCCTGGGTTCAATCCCCGGTATGGCAAAAAAAAAAAAAAAAAAAAAAAATATATATATATATATATATATATATATATATATAAAATAGGGCTGGGGGTGCAGCTCAGAGGTAGACACTTCTTGGTTCAATCCCCAGTACCAGGAAAAAACAAATAAAAAAGATCTTTGAGAGACAATACATGCATATGTTTTATTACAGTATATTGCTATAATTATTCTAGTTTATTATACATTGTTGTTTATCTCTCACTGTACTGAATTTATAAATTAAACTTTTTTTGCAGTTGTGGGGACGGATCCCAGGACCTTCTGCATACCAGGCAAGTGCTCTATCACTAAGCCACACCCCCAGCCTCTGTAAATTCAACTTTATCATAACTATGCATGTATAGAAAAAAAAAAAAACAAGCCGGGCGGGCGTGGTGGCGCACGCCTGTAATCCCAGTACTTGGGAGGCTGAGACAGGAGGATCGCAGGTTCACAGTCAGCCTCAGCAACATAGTGAGGCTCTCAGCAACTTAGCTAGTCCCTGTTTCCAAATAAAAAATAAAATTGGGCTGGGGTATAGCCGGAGGTAGAAGGTCCCTGGGTTCCACCCACAGTACCACAAAACAAAACAAAACAAAAAACCCCATAACACTTATGGGGTTAAATTCCCTCCCATCCCCTGGGGTCTGGGGGCTGCTCTGGCTGCGGGTGGTGGGGACGTGGGAAGTGCTCCGGCAGTGGAGGCGGCGGGGACCTCAGGGGTGTAAATTACCCCTCGGTGAAGTGCCGGGGAGTCATCGCAGCCCAGGCTGCTGGCGGACGCGAGAGGCGACTCTCATTCTGGTTGGGGTGTGGGCACGGGAGGAAACCCCAGGGCCGCCCCCGCCGGGCTCGCCCTGGATCTGAAAGCTCGGCCACGTGGTGCAGGCGGTCGATAGCAGACGCCCCGGCTCCGGCTCCTCCCGCCTGCCCGGCAGCCCGGCCCCTTCCCGCCAGCCGCCCCCGCGAAGCCCCTCGCCCCCTGCCCCGAAGTCCGGGCCGGCCGAGTCCCCTGTCCAGGAGGCTGGCGTGGCCTGCCGCAGGGCTGCGGGCGCCGCCTCGGCCCCGCTTTTATTTTTATTCTTAGCAGTGCTGGGAGTGGAACCCAGGGCCTCGTGCATGCCAGGCAAGTGCTCTACCACGGAATTAACCCCTAGTCCTTCTTATTTTTCATTTTGAAGCAGGGTCTCTCTAGGTTGGTGAGGCGGGCCTGCAACGTATGATCCTCCTGCCTCAACCTCCCAAGTACTGGGATTCCAGGCACACACCACCGGGGCGGCCTCCGCAAACATTTCTCAGGTGCCTACTGTTTGTCAGGCCACAGCTGCAAACAAGCCAACCCTGCCATGAAATGAATACCCTAGACCCGGCGTGAGCAACGGAAATACAGCGCAAGCCACCCAGACAGGCGGGTCATCTTCACATTTGCCAGTGGCCACATTTAACACGATAGAAAAGAAAAAGGTGAAATTTGCTGGGCGTGGTGGGTTTCAGTACTGGGTTCAATCCCCAGTATTGAAAAAAAAAAAAGAAGAAATAAATAGGGCTAGGTGTGTAGCTCGGAGGTAGAATGCCCCTGGGTTCAAGCCCTGGTACCACACACACAAAAAAAAGGGTGAAATTAATTTTATTTGCATGTTTTAATTATCCCAAGAGAGTGGTGCGTAACTTAATGGCATTGACGTGTTCTGGGAAATCCCTCGTTAGACAGCTCCACCACCCTGTGAACATCACAGCGCGCTTAAGCCTGGTGGTGCCGTCTGCTACACACCCAGGCCATGTGACGTCCTTTCTGTGTGTGCGTGGTACTGGGGATTGAATCCAGGGGCATTCTACCTCTAGGCTATACCCCCAGCCCTATTTATTCTTTATTTTGAAACAGGGTCTCACTAAGTTGCGGAGGGCCTCATTAAGTAGCTGAGGCTGGCCGCAAACCTGTGATCCTCCGGTCTCAGCCTCCCAAGTACTGGGATTACAAGCGTGCGCCACCATGCCCAGCTATAAATAAAAATTTTAAAATAAAACAACAGAAACTTATTTTCTCACAATACCTCTACCCCGTCCCCACCTGTGCTAGGGATTGAACCCAGAGGCATTCTTCTTCCAAGCTACACCCCCGGCCCTTTTGATTTTTTATTTTGAGACAGTGTCTCGCTGAGTTACCTAGGCTGGTCTCAAACCTGTGACTCTCCTGCCTCAGGTGTGCACCACCTCACTGGGCCTCTCTCAGAGTTCTGGAGGTCTGAAGTCCAAAATTGAGGTGGCAGCAGGCCAGGCCCCCCAAGCCTCTGGAGGGATCTTTCCCTTCCCTTCCCTGGCTCCCGGCAGCTCCAGCATTTCTTGGTTTGGTTCCGCCTCGTCCCAGTGGCTTCGTCTTCTCTTGGCCTTCTCCTCTGTGGGTGTCTGTGTTTTCTCCTCTTCTCTCTCTTATAAAGACATTTGCCAGCAGGACGTGGTGGAGCACACCTGTAATCCCAGTACTTTGGAGGCTGAGACACTAGGATCGCAGGTTCAAGGCCAGCCTCAGCTACTTAGTGAGATTCTTAGCAACCTAGCAAGACCCTGTTTCAAAAAAACAAAAAATAAGGGCTAAGCGTATAGCTCAGAGGTAGAATGCCCCTGGGTTAAATCTCCAGTTGCACAGGAAAAAAGAAAAAAAAGACATTTGCCATTGAATTTCAGGCCCACACAGTTAATCCAAGATGATCTCATTCAATATCCTTTTCTTAATTACATTTGCAAAGATCCTTGCTCCAAATGAGGTCACCTTCGCAGGTTACAGAGGTTAGAACCGGGACACATGTTTTTGGTGGCCACAATTTATTTATTTATTTATTTTTGGTTCTGGGGATTGGACCCAGAGGCATTCTACCTCCAAGCTACACCCCCAGCCCAATTTTATTTCTTATTTGGAAACAGGGTCTCACTAGGTTGCTGAGAGCCTCGCTAAGTTGCCGAGGCTGGCTTTGAACCTGTGATCCTCCCGTCTCAGCCTTCCAAGTACTGGGATTATAAGCGTGCGCCACCACACCTGGCTTGGGGGCCACAATTTAACCCACTCTACAGACCACGCCCCGTGTGGCCGCTATAGAACCCTGGCACACGGCGCTGCCTCCCTGGGCCCCTCTGGGCGGCACATGGCAGGTGCTCAGTAAACCTCCCCAGGGCTTCTCCTCCAGCAAGAGGACATGGGGACCCAGGTGACCCCCCAGATCATCAGACACGGTGCCTGTCACCAGCTGGGGAGGAGGGCAGCGTCCTGGAGGAGGGCACAGACTCGGGCATCAGAAGGAACAAAGGCTCAAATCTGTTGCCACCACCTGAAAAATGGCATGACCTCGAGCAGGTGACTGAACCTCGGGGCTTCAATTTCCTTGTTTGTCATTCATGTAGCCTGTAAATATTTATTGAGCACCTGATACGTGCCAGGCACTGAGCATGAGGGACAGGGACTCCATGGTAAATGAGAAAGGCGAGGCCTGTCCTCGTGGGGAGATGAGCAATAAAACAAGAACCAGGCTATTGAGAGGATTAAAACGGGCTGGTGGAGCCAGGTGCTGGCACATGCCTGTCATCCCAATACTTGGGAGGCTGAGACAGGAGGATCACAGGTTCAAGGCCAGCCTCAGCAAGTTAGTGAGACCCTATTTCAAAGTAAAAAATAAAATAGGGTTCTTTGTGTAACTCAGGGGTAGCATATCTCTGGGTTCAATCCCCAGCACCATCACCAAAAAAAAAATATATATATATATATATATATATTATTAAAACGGACTGATGGACTGATGGGTTGTGCAGGTGGAGGGCTTCTTGGAAGAGGTGACTTTGAGTTGGGGTCTAAATAACAAGGGGCTGGCCACTCAAGGATCATTGGGAAGGGCCTTCCTGGCAGGGGGAAAAGCAGAGGAAAGGTCAGCCCCGGCAGTCCTGGCTCCCAGGTGACGGATGATTCATTCATTCATTCATTCATTCATTCATTCATTCAACAAAAATGTGTCCAGCCCCATCCATGAGCTATGGTGGATACCGCCGTGGAGGAGGGACAGGAGCCTGACGCACTGAGAACCTGCAAGTGCCTGGCTCCAGGCATTCACTCAGAAACACCAGCGATTATTGATCCTCAGTAACTCAGGGGCCTCGCTGATCCCCGTCCCAAAGGAGGACACTCTGCCCTGAGACCATTTCCATAGTGAAAATGGATTTCTTATTTTTTTCTGGTGGTAAGGTGAAACACACCATGTTTCGTTAGTCCTGTCACACTGCTAAAGCAAATTACCGTAGATCAGGAAGTCTACAAACCACAGAAAGTTACTGCTCACAGTTCTGGAGCCTGGGAAGTCCCGGATGAAGGTGCTAGCAGATGAGGTGTCAGAAGGGCCTGTTCCTCACCAGGCGCCTTCTCCCTGCCGCTTCATGTGGTAGGAGAAGCTAGCTGACTCTCTGGGGTCTGGGATGGGCAAGGTCCTGCACTGGGGAGGCTGAGGCAGGAGGATGGAAAGTTGGGTACCAGCCTGGACATCTTAGTGAGGCCCTGTTACACACACACACACACACACACACACACACACACACACACACGGGTGGGGGTGGGGGTATGTTGGTTGGTGTTAGAGTACTTTTTTTTTTTTTTGCAGTACCAGGGATTGAATGCAGGGGCGTTCTACCTCTGCGCTACGCCCCCGGCCCTATTTTTTATACTTTATTTTTGAAACTGGGTCTCACGAAGTTGCGGAGGGCCTCACTAAGGAGAGAGAGAGAGAGAGAAAGAGACAGACAGACAGAGAGACAGAGAGACAGGGAGAGAGAGAGAGAGACAGGGAGAAAAAGTGCTGAGGCTGGCCGCGAACCCTGATCCTCCGGTCTCCGCCTCCCAAAGTACTGGGATTGCAAGCGTGCGCCACCATGCCCGGCTGTGTTAGAGTACTTGACTAGTTTGTGGGAGGCCCTGGGTACACACACACACACACACACACACACACACACACACACACACAAAGTGTTTTGTTTACATGTGATTTTCCATTGTTTTCCCTTTCTAAAATATTGCATGAAAATACTTATCATGCATGAAGCACTGGTTTCAATGCCCAGTTTGGAGCCTGGCATGGTGGTGCATCCCTGTAATCCCAGTACTTGGGAGACTGAGACAGGAAAATCACAGGTTCGAAGCCAGCCTCAGCAACTGAGCAAGATACTCAATGACTTTGTGAGATCATGTTTCAAAATGAAAAAAATAAAAGCGGCTGGGGTTGTAGCTTGGAAGTAGAATGCCCCTGGATTCAATCTCCAGTACCAAAAAAAAAAACAGACACCAAAAAGCAAAACAAAACCGGGAGTGTCTCCTTAGCAAGGCCCTCCGCAACTTCGTGAGACCCGATTTCAAAATAAAGTATAAAAAATAGGGCCGGGGGTGTAGCGCGGAGGTAGAACACCCCTGCGTTCAATCCCTGGTACCTCAAAAAAAAAAAAAAAACCCGGGAGTGGTGGTACACACCTGTAATCCCAGTACTTGGGAGGCTGAGACAGGAAGATCATAGGTTCGAGGACAGCCTCAGCCATGTAGTGCAACCTAGCAAGACACCGTTTCAAAAGAAAAACAATAGGGCTGGGGGTGTAGCTCAGAGGTAGAATGCCCCAAGCTCTCTGGGGTCTGGGAACTAATCTGGAACTAATCTGGGTCAATCCCCAGAACCAAAAAAAGAGAGAGAGAGAGAGAGAGAGAGAGAGAGAGAAATAGAAGGAAAAACTCCCTCAAGCCACGCCCATCTCTCCATCTAGCCACACCCACTTCCAGGAGGCTCTGGTAACTGTGGCCACGCCCACCTCTCTACCTAGCCAGGCTACCTCCTACAGGGGTTTTGTCGCCAGTCACACCTGCTGCTCCCTCCGGCCACGCCTACCTCCCCACCTAGCCACGCCCACATCCTCCAGTAGAGACTGAACTAAGAGATGAACTGGTGACCCCTTAAGCACAGTCAAGTGACTGGGCCTGAGCAAGGTGAGGGAGGCAGGGAGGGAGGCCTTGGCTACTTCAGCCGTCCTTCTCATTTACTCTAACATATTCCTTCCAGGTCCCACTGTTTTTCTGTGCCTCAGTGTCCCTGTCTGTAAAATGGGGATACTTTTTTTTTATTTGTGTGTGTGTGTGTGTGTGTGTGTGTGTGTGTGTGTGGTACTGGGAATTGAACCCAGGGGCATTCTACCTCCAAGTTATACCCCCAGTCCTATTTTATTCTTTATTTTGAAACAGGGTCTCACAAGTTGCTGAGGCTGGCTGCAAACCTGTGATCCTCCTGTCTGTCTCAGCCTCCCAAGTACTGGGATTACAGGTGTATGCCACCAAGCCTGGCTATGGGGATAATTTTTGTGTGTGTGTGGTACTGGGGATTGAACCCAGGGGCATTCTACCTCCGAGCTATACCCGGAACCCTATTTTATTTCCTATTTTGAAGGAGGGCCTCACTAAATTGCTAAGGCTGACCGCAAACCTGGGATCCTCCTGTCTCAGCCTCCCAAGTACTGGAATTACAAGCATGAGCCATCATGCCCGGCTTTATTTTTTTTATTTTGAAACAGGGCCTCGCTGGGTTGATGAGAATCTCAGTCTTTGCTGAGGCTGTCCTGGAACGTGTTAACCTCCTGTCTCAGCCTCCCAAATACTGGGATTACAGGCGTGCACCACCGTGCTTGGCTGTTGGTTTATTACTATTGAGCATACAAATATGTGGGGCTCTGCATAGGCTCTCTCTCTACCTGGTGTTATTTGTAAGGACCCTTTGGGGGAAACTGAGGCACTGACAGCTCCCCACCCCAATCACCCACATCCAATCCTGTCCCAGCCTGTTCTTTTTTTTTTTTTTTTTTGCGGTACCGGGGATTGAACGCAGGGGCGTTCTACCTGCGCGCTATGCCCCCGGCCCTATTTTTTTATGCTTTATTTTTGAAACCGGGTCTCACGAAGTTGCAGAGGGCCTCACTAGGTAGAGAGAGAGATACAGGGAGGGGGAGAGAGAGAGAGAGAGAGAGAGAGAGAGAGAGAGAGAGGAGAGAGAGAGAGAGAGAGAGGAGAGATAAAGCACGCGTGCATGCGCACTGAGGTTGGCCGCGAACTCGGATCCTCCGGTCTCCGCCTCCCAAAGTACTGGGATTACAAGCGTGCGCCACCACGCCCGGCCCAGCCTGTTCTAATCCCAGAAGATGGGGGGGCAGCGGGATGACCATTTCCATCCTCACCAAACCACATTTTCCTTCTCCTCTGAGTCTCACGGCCTCCCAGGGAGAAGGGCAGGAACTTTCCAGCATCATCACCAGCCGCTCCCACCCCTGCTGGTGCCCCCGACACCGTGAGAACTCCACACCAGCTTTCATCTCTCTCCTTCTCCCTCAGGACTAGAGGGAACCAACAGAACATTTATTAGTCACCTACTGAATGTGGCATTCAATGTTATCATTGTCTTAGGTTTGTCCCACTCAAATTTCCATTTTTTCCCCAACATTCCCCTCTTTGAGCATATTCTATGGCTTATTTGCTCTGATTATCATCTGTCTCCTCTTCTCCAAAATGTCAGCACCCACCCATGTCCCCGCAGCCAGCCCTGGGGGACTGGTGCTCGATCCTTGCCAGGCCGGGCAGAATGTTCTAGAAAGCTCTCCTGGAGCATCGCATGCCCAGTGTGGATGGGAGTTGGTGAATAGGTGCCCTGGCTCCCTCATCCCACCAGGACTCTGAGGGGTGTGTTGTAGTTGGGCTCTTGGGCCCCGTGGATGTGTTTCCCCACAGCGTTCCCCAGATGGACGAAGTGGCCACGGTGGAAGCCGGCGCATGCACGCACCCTTCCTGGCCCACCTTCCCTTCCCTCTCTCAGCCCCTTCTTCGCCACTCCTGCTTCTTGGGGTCACCTCCCTATCAACTGCATCCCAGGTCTCCCAGCCCCCCTCGGAGTTCAGGGGACCCACATCTCAGAGAGGGGCTCAGCACCCAAAGAATGGGTTAAGACGGGTTCTGCATCTCTCACTGGGGCAGAAGCACCATATGGACTGAACGCAGCATCATCGGGCAGCTCTGGCCTGCATGTGGACTAAAACATGGGGAACCCCTGTTTGGAGGGGCGTAAGCTGCGCAGCACTTTCAGGGAGCAACTTGGCAGTGCGCATTAAAATGTGAAACACAAAGCCTCAGCAGCTCAGGCCCTCGGCAATTTATCAAGACCCTGTTTTATTTTTATTTTTATTTTGGGGGGGAACTGAGGATTGAACCAGGGGCGTTCTACCTCCGAGCTACACCCCCAGCCCTATTTTTTATCCTTTATTTTGAAACAGGGTCTCACTAAGTTGTGGAGGGCCTCACTAAGTACCTGAGGCTGGCCGCGAACCCAGATCCTCCGGTCTCCGCCTCCCAAGTACTGGAATTACAAGGGTGCGCCACCATGCCCGGCTCAAGACCCTGTTTTAAAATAAAAAATAGCCAGGCGTGGTGGCGCATCCTTGTAATCCCAGTACTTGGGAGGCTGAGACAGGAGGATTGCAGGTTCGCGGTTAGCCTCAGCTACTTAATGAGGCCCTCTGCAACTGAGTGAGACCGTGTTTTGTTTTGTTTTGTTTTGTTTTTGTGGTACCGGGGATTGAACGCAGGGGCGTTCTACCTCTGCACTACACCCCTGGCTCTATTTTTTTTATGCTTTATTTTTGAAACCGGGTCTCACGAAGTTGCAGAGGGCCTCACTAGGTAGAGAGAGAGAGAGAGAGGAGAGAGAGAGAGAGAGAGAGATCGCGCGCACGCGCATGCGCGCTGAGGTTGGCCGCGAACCCGGATCCTCCGGTCTCTGCCTCCCAAAGTACTGGGATTACAAGCGTGCGCCACCATGCCCGGCAAGACCATGTTTCAAAATAAAGAATAAAATAGGGCTAGGGGTATAGCTGGGAGATAGAATGCCCCTGGTTCAATCCCCAGTACCCCCCATACACATAATAATAATAATAATAATAATAATAATAAAATAAAAAATAAAGCCGGGTTTGGTAGTGTATGCATGTAATCCCAGTACTTGGGAGGCTGAGACAGGAGGATTTCAGGTTCCAGGCCAGCCTCAGCAACTTAGTGAGATCCTATTTCAAAATAAAAGATTAAAATAGGACTGAGGTTGTAGCTTGGAGGTAGAATGCCCCTGGGTTCCATCCCTAGTACCACACACACACACACAAAAGGTTGGGGGTATAGAATGCCCCTGTGTTCAATCCCCACTACCTAAATAAATAAATAAATAAATAGGGCTGGGGTGTAATGTGGAGGTAGAATGGCCCTGGCTTCAGTCCCTAGTACAAACAAAAGACTTAAAAGACTTAGGTGGTGCCAACCATCCTCCCTGCTCCTGGCCCCGGCTGCCATGCATCACGGACCCAAGTCACTCTAGGGCCTTCTGAGGTCAGGATCTGCAGACACCGCCCCCCCCAGGGTTTTATTAATTAACACTAATTAATATCTGTGTTCACAGATGCAGCCAGACCTCTGGGCCTGGAGCAGCCACCAGGGGAAAGCAAAGAAGCTCGGCACTCCGCCAAACAGCAGGGATGAATCACACGCCTGGGGGCCGGTCTGCTGGGGCCAGCAAGGGAGGACTCAGGGTGCCCAGAAGGGGAACTGAGGCACAGGTGAGGACCCATGGTCCTGGCAAGTTTCAAGTATGGTTGCTATTTGAAAGGAACAAAGACAAGGACCTAACCGGGTATGGTGGCACACCCTGTAATCCCAGTACTTGGGAGGCTGAGACAGGAGAATCACAGGTTCACAGCCAGCCTCAGCAACTTAGTGAGGCGTTCAGAAACTTAGTGAGACCCTGCCTGTTTCAAAATAAAAAATAAATAGGGCTTGGGGTGTAACTCAGAGGTAGAATGTCCCTGGGTTCCATCCCCAGTACCAAAAAAAAAAAAAAAAAAAAAAAAAAAA
>PVJS01050398.1:0-14330 GCA_004027185.1 Glis glis | reverse complement strand
GAAAAAAAAAAAAAAAAAAAAAAAAAAAAAGCAATATGAGGCAGAAAGCACCTTCCCCTTCCCCTGGCTGCCTTGGTGCTGAGGGCTGAGAACCAGGCACCAGGAATCAGCGAACTGGTTGTCCTCAGATGCAATCTGTGCAGGCGCAGGGCTTTGTAGAGCTCTGGACTGTGCTGAAGCATAGACTTCATGCTGCTCTTGCAGCCATATCTTCCTCCCAGGAGAAAGGATGGTCCACAGGACTGGAAGAGCACTCTCCTTCTGACAACAGGATGTTGCCCTGTCTCTGTTCAAAATAGTAACTTCAGTAGCTGAATTCTCCCCAGATTGAATGGAGGTCAACTGAACCTTCACCCCCTCAGATGTAATCCAGCATCCAAACTAGAAAAAAAAAAATAACTAGAAATGGCTGTGGAGGAACTTCAATCCATGATAGAGAGATGTCAAATCCCCCAAGTGCAATACTGTAAAGGAGAATATTCTGAACTATTTCAGTTAGCAGACCAAAGATGCAAGATGCATAGATGGAGGGTACATCGTTTAGTTGTAACAGCTTATTTAAAATAAGAGGGATATGGTCATCATCAAGAATATGGGCTGTAATCTTGTTGGTTCTGTTGTTCAATGCTTTTTCTGGAAGGAATCGGGATTGCAACATACATTTGGGAGTGTAGAACAGCTTTGTTTTTATCACTGTTATTGTTATTGGCTTGTACCAACGTTGTAAGAATACATTTTCTTATCTCCCTTCTCATCTCCATTTTCTGACCTTGTAGTCAAATTTAAGACATTTTAGAATTATTCTCCCATGAAGTGTATAGTTTATACTGTATCAAATAAGCTTTTGATAACTGTGTTCATATTTAAACTATATGACATTGTGAAGGACTACTCAATGTATTGAAGAGAATGAAATTTAAACAATTATTATTTTTCTTCATATCAGGGGTATTACTAATAAAACTTTTAGGTATAATGCTTCTAATTCACCCATGATATTTTATATATGACTGTGTGCATGTTAAATATCCTTATTCAAAAGGATTCTACTCTTCGTATAAAGGTCCTATGAAGATCAATTGTATAGTTTGGTAACTTGATGTGTATGATATGAAATTCTGGTCTTATATCACATAGATGAATATGCTTTACTTGAATACTAAAGACATGCATAAAAAATCAGTGCCATCTAAAAGAATGTGTTTCTCCATTGAGTCTTCCATTCTATATGTTTACAAGTTTTATCAGAAATAAGGTAAACTGTTCTTAAAATATCCAATAGCATTTTAAAAATTAAAAAAGTTCTCTACAGTTACCCAAGATTTTATTTTTATTTATTTCTTGCTTAATAGTTCCACACTAAAACTCAATGATACAGTTCTCTATAATTATGTATAAATGTCAAATTACTGTGTGGGTTTTTCTACAAGAACATATTAAAATGCTGACTGAATACAACCTAAGCATTGTGTATCTTGAATTTTTAGTGCAACAGCATTTGCATTTGAGCAATGAAAATAATCAACTTAATTTGCCCTCCTAGAGAGCATGGAAGTGGCTTTGATTAGCCTATTGAAAGCTCCTGTGTTCCCCTTGAGTTTGGATGCAGGGGGTAGAATTGCCAACATGATGTAACCCAGCAGGGATCCAGGGTGTCAAGGCTAAAGTTGACTATATTAAAGAGAAAGAGAAGGTCGCTGACTTGGAACAAACAAGTTGTTTATGCTGCAGCTGTCTCTGTGTCTTCAGGAAGCAATTTATCTATGCTATTGTGTTATAATCATTAATGCATAGGTTGTTTTCTCTTATTGCTTATTCCACATATTTTTGGAAACTGCTATCCACAAGCAATAGAACAACAGTGCCCAGTATTCCAACAGAGATATAACCTGTTCTCACCAGACAGGCTTTAAAAATCTCATAATTTATGGGATATTGGGTAGAATCTTCAAAATGGTTATTTTTTATTTTTGTTGTTTTGTTTGTTTGTTTGTTTTTTGGTACTGGAGATTGAACCAAGGGCCATACTATCTCTAAGCTATACCCCTGGTCCTTTTATTTTTTGTTTTGAAACAGGATCTTGTTAGGTTGCAGAGAGTCTTGATAAGTTGCTGAGGCTGGTCTCAAACCTGTGATACTCTTGTCTCAGCCTCCCAAATACTGGTATTACAGGCATGAACTACTATGCCCAACAAGATGGTCTTATCTAAGTAATAGAGAATATTTCCCACAATGAAGACAGCACTTAACCAGCCTAAAACATAAGAAAAAAAAACAGTAAAAATTAAACCATTTTAAATGTAGCTTAATTAATTCCCCCTAAAAATCCAGAATTTTTTAAGTGATACAAAAATAGCCAGCACCCAAAATAAAATTCACAGTGTCTTCCATGCAATTAAAAATTATTAGGTATGCAAAGAATCAGGAAGACATATGGCAAAATGAGAATATTCAACAAATGAAATAATTCCAGAATGAACACATATATCATGCTATAATTTGCAAATATATCAAAATAGTCATTCTAATGACATTTTATAGATTCAACAATGTTTGTTTATAAATGAAGGTATATACATGTGTGTACATTATGCTTACCTAAACATACATATGGACATATTGATACAGAACTAGTTATACATGTGTTTGTTGCCTGGTCTATTTCATGTAAATGCCCTTATTTTCTCTGCTATAGGTGAGAGGAAAATAGCTTTCCTAGATTCTTTAGTTGGGGTCTGATTTAATTTAACATAAGTCACATAAATAGGAGAAAAACATACTGAATTATGTACATACACGCAGAACTCTCATAAAATTAGGAGATTTGAAGAAGGGCCAGATAATTGAAGCTTAAACAGCATCCTGAACTACAGAAATAAATAAGGGCTTAGGTTTTCTGGGAGGTGGTAGAGCTGAGTTATGGGAGGGTGTTGGGAGGGAGTGAATGGTGCATAAAAGGTAACTTGCTTTGTGGGTAAAAGGGTCTCAGGTGATAAAGGATTCTTCTAAAAAGCTTTCCTTCTGGAACTATCCTTTATAGATGTCAATTTCCTTTATTAAATGGAAATTAGACACTAGCTACTCCTAGTGTCTCAAAGTAACTAGTTAAAGATCAACACTCCAAAGAGGAATATTTTGGAATGGCATGTCCCAAGTCCCAAATTGTTTACTCGGTCAATGTAGAAACAGAGAAAACCCAACAATGATAAACATTCCCAAATATTATTCGCAATAAAAGTAAGCTCTGATTTTTGAGCTGGGGCAGGGAATATGAAAGAGGAGACTGGATTATCTTATAGTAGAACACAGTTCTCATGAATGGTATTAGTGCCCTTATAAGCAGAGCCCAGAAAATTGCCATGTCTCTTTCACCAGGTAGCACAGCACAAAGTTACCATCAATGTGTAATAATGTGCCCAAAAAAGTAATTTTTTAGCCTCGTTTTCTACCCTAGAAATTAAATTCCCTGTCTTTACTGCCCCAAGGACAAGACCAGTTCTCCAAGGATGGAAAAACCAGTTCCTGCCTTTATTGATAGACCAGTCCTGCCTTTATTGCCCTCTAAGGACAATAAATCAGTTCCTGCCCTGACCTCCGCTCCGGACAGAGCCCTAAAAACCGACCCCCACATCTGTGTTTAACCCCCTACCCTAAACTAATCACTTTACCCCTAAATAAGGGAAAACTTTCTGTGGTTGGCTGATTCAAACCCAAACTGCAAAAACCTGTCTCTGTACCCCCAGCTTGTTCTATAAAAAGAGAGCTATAAGCTACACAAGGGGCTGCAGTTCTAGCCTGTGCTGGTGGACGGTAGCCCTGCGGTATTAAAGCCTCGCCTTAACTGAGTTGGTGGTCTTGGAATTTCTGTTTCTCGTGCCTTGTTCAACATTTTGAAGGCCCCGCTGGGATTTTTACGATTTACTTAAATCCAGGATTCTTGAAGATTTGCCCGACAGCTACTTGCATAAGCAAGCCGAGTCAGCGTTCAGCCTCCAGAGTCGGATGGACAGTTTTTACCCCTCACGGGGATTTACCAGCTAACCCTCGAGCAACGTTTTGGATTGCGGAGGGTCGGTATAAACCCCCGACCTTGGTGCCTCTCCCGATGGCAAGGAGCTAGGACTGGCCTACGCTCCCCGCTTCCCCAGCCTTTGGGGTCACAAGCAGGCGGCTCACCGCTCAAGCGGGCTGGGAGAGTGACCTCCTGAAGTCCGTACATGCTTACTCGAGGTTAGGGGGGCTCTAATGTTTTGGGTCAGATGTGTACTGCTTTTGGAGGTAGCTTCCCTGAGTTTCACCTCAAGGCCGGTTTCCTCCACTGTGTCTCAAACAAACCACCCTCTCTGCTCGAAAAGAGGGGGTTGGCTCAAGGCACTGGGGTGACCAGTCCCTTATGTGCGCCCGTTTGGAAGAGCTGTCCTATTTGTTTTCCCCATCTCTCCCTGGGGTGGGGGAATGTTTGTCCAAAAGGAGTTTAATTACAACTTTGTAAGACCTGGCACTCCGCCCCCACAGCTCCGCTCCACCAGCAGGGGATTAATACGGAGGCATAAGGAATGCCTAGGAAAACAAGGCAGATCAAGATGTAACAAAAGGAGAGTAAAAACCTTTAGAACCTTGTCCAATTTTGGGGGGCTACTGCCCTAAGCCTATCGAAAACACAACAATCACAATAAGAATGAGACTGAGAAGCCAAACATTTGTACACCAGCCGACAGAGAAACCAGAGGCACCCATAAAGATAAAAACCTAAGAACAACGAATTGGAAATAACAAGTTGTAGAGACACGGAGGCAGAACCAACTTTCCCTAACGCTCAAGCAGATAGACAAACAAAACACACAGACATAAACACGACAAGTAAACACGACAATTATTTCCAGAGATAACAGCCAGAAGGTGAGGGGACGTCTCCCCAAACCTTAGAAGGTGGGGTATCGGCTGCGTCCAACCAACCCCAACCTCCACCAGAGTCGACTCACCGGAACCAGAAGCCTGCGCCACACGTTGTCCGGTGAAACGGGGAGCTGGGTCACCGTCCAAGGCCCGAGTGGGGTCTCTGCAAGTGCGGGGTCCTCCAAAATGTTGAACAAGGTGCAAGAAACAGAAATTCCAAGACCACCAACTCAGTTAAGGTGAGGCTTTAATACCGCAGGGCTGCCGTTCTAGCCTGTTCTGGTGGACGGTAGCCCCGCGGTATTAAAGCCTCACCTTAACTGAGTTGGTGGTCTTGGAATTTCTGTTTCTCGTGCCTTGTTCAACAAATGAACCAAAAGTCAGGCTCTTACAGCACACTAAATGTGCTTTCACTCAATCTTGGACTTAGCAGACTCCAGAATTGTGAAAAATAAATTTCTATTGTTTATAACCTAACCAATATATGGTATTTTGTTCTAGCAGCCTGAATGGACTAAGATGGGGGAATACATTTTTTCAGCTTTGAAGTTGCTTCAGTTTATTTTGAATTTATTTTTTATACTTTTATTGGTGCAGTATAGTCTCACATCATAATATAGTTCATAGCGATAGTAACATACATGCACACAGCACTTGGTGGACTTTCCCTCGGCTCCCTCTCCACTCCCTCTCCTTCCACATACAGGATATTGAGATTGACATTAGTATTCTCACATATGTACATAAAGTGGGATTTCTTTAAAATTCATGGTGAGTCATATACAATTAAAAACACCTAAAGAAATTATCCTGATAGAATTCTTTAAGCAAGCACCAGATGGACAATTTCTTCCTCTGAAAAGGAGATAAAACGTGGGCAGGTTGACCTGCAATGATAAGGCTCGGGGAGGCTCTTGAGAAAAGGGTAATTTCTAGCACTTTAGAAAACAAGGAGCAGGGTATGGTGGTGCAGGCCTGTAATCCTGGTATTTGGGTGGCTGAGACAGGAGGATTTCAGGATCAAAGCCAGCCTCAGTAACTTTGTGAGACTCTCAGCAACTTAGCGGGACCCTGTTTCAAAATAAAATAGGGTTGTGGGTATATCTCGGAGATAGAGGTAGAATATGCCCTGGGGTTCAACCCCAGTACAAAAACAAACAAACAAACAAACAAAAAAGAAATAAAACAAGCCAAGCCATTAATTATTTTCTTTTGTATTTGAGCTAATATTCTCATGATAATTATGTAAAAACAGATCTCTGATAACCAATCATCTTGCTAAGAATGTAATGATCCTATCTCAGTCTAATAGTCAAAATTTCCCCACTTGGTCTTAACCACCTATGTAATGGCCAATGTAGTCACTGAAATGCATTGACATATGATTGAATACCTTTTGCTCTGTCTATAAAAGTTATTACAATTTCTTGTTTCTTGAGAACATTCTTTCAGGACAATGAATCCGTGTTCCCAGGCCTATGTCACTTATATTCGGCCCACAATAAACTATTTTTTGTTTTTTTTCTTTAAATCAGAATTGTTATTTTAAATCAACAATATCATCAATACTCTCAGTACTGTGAGAAATTGAGTGTATCAGTTACAAACAGAGGAAACTGAGGAAACCTGAAGACCAAATGCAGTATTATAACATGGAAACTGAAAAATAGTAATTTATTAAAAAGTGAGTGAAATCTGAAAAAAACCCATAGCTAACTTAATATTATTATACCAATGCTATAACACGTTTAACAAATAAATTGTGTTTAATGTTAAAATAATGAAGGTTGATTAAAAGCCATATGAGAACTCAGTTTCATCTTTGTAACTGAGTAAGTCTAAAATTTACAAAAATATAATCACTTAAAAATCCTATAATGGAATGACTCAAACAATAGGATGGCTTAAATAAGGACAGATATTGGCAAGTGTTGGCATGTATATGGAGTAATTGGAACCCTCCTTCATGATAGGTGGTAGTGCATACTTGTATAATTAGCATATAAAACAGTTTCTACTCATGTTTAATGTAGACATAGCAATATCAACAAGAGCTAAGAATGCAATGGAAACACACACTTATTTATATCAAAAGACATGGCATTGTTAAAAGTAATATCCCAGCCAGGCGTGGTGGTGCACACTTGTAATCCCAGTACTTGGGAGGCTGAGACCGGAGGATCCGGGTTCGCGGCCAGCCTCAGCTACTTAGTGAGGCCTCCGCAACTTAGTGAGACCCTGTTTCAAAAAAATAAAGAATAAAAAATAGGGCTGGGGGTGTAGCCCGGATGTAGAATGCCCCTGGGTTCAATCCCCGGTACTTAAAAAAAAAAAAAGAAATGGAGTTAAAAGTAATATCCCAAACTGGAAGCAACCAAAATTCTTCAACATTTAGAGGGAAGTAAGCATTCAAATAATCTAACTTAAATATGCATTATTTAAAAGCCTATATATGAGTTGATGGTTAGAAAGGAAAGCAACCAACCACCCAAGATTCAGGTCTTCTCTAAGTTTAAGAGGTTTGCTCAAGATCCTAGAACAGAAAACATTAATCTATTCCTAATGGTTTTGTTATAGTTATAGAATGGCCCCTTGAAGAACCCATAAATTGGTTTTTGGAGCTGATGTAATGGAATCATGAGGGTTGTAATCCCAGTAGTGGCCCAGGGCGGTAGGGTGTGGCTGGAGAAGGTGGGTCCCTGGAGGTGCAGCCTTGGGGATTATATATGGTTTCTCCTCCCCCTTATTGCCCTCTTTCTTCCAGCCCCCATAATGTGAAGCTCACAGCCCAAGGGCTCTCTCTGTCTCCACTTCTGGCCACCATGCCCTGAGATCCGTGGTCCCCAGCCTCACATGGACTAAAACATGAGCAAATAAATTTTATTTCCTCTAAGTTACATGGATAGGTCTTCAGGGCTGTGAGAATGCTGACAGATACAGAAGATTTCCTGATTTCTGGGTTTTATTTATTTTTGTATCAACTTTTTGAACTAAATAGGATTAAATATGCAAATCAAGTTGATCAAATCATGGTGTTTTGGGGGTTCAGAAAATGATATCCCAGAATATGGTGCTTCGGCATACTGAGTACTTTTAACTGTAGGAAAACAGAAGTACCTTAAAGCACAGTCTCTGTCTTTTCCTGCCCTTTCTACTCTAGTTTCTTCTTCAAGGAAAGCTAATAACTAGAACTGCTCTTCTCCAAGGAAGGTCATAGAAAGTAGAATCTTTCCCCTTCAAGGATATCCATAAAATCTAGAAATACTACTCTAATTTTCTCCCTTCTTTCTATGTCATTTACTGGCCATAAGTACATTTTCTGAACTGTCTTGTTCAATAGTAGATCATCCAACCCTCATTTTAGAAGGGGTCCTTCACCATAACTGGAAGAAATGAATGGCAAAAAGACAAAGGAATCTCTGAATGGACAGTCTTTGCTGAGATTGTCCTCAGTCTCAGCAGATTTTTGTAAAACTACTTATTCTGAATTAAACTTAAGCTTAAAAATGGTTCCCTTGAGTATTTGGGCCCTCATTTGTTAAAGCTCATGAAAAACTCTGATTAAATAAATATGCTATGTGTGTTAGTCAAATTTGTGCTACTATAATAAAATTAATAACTAATAATTAACTTGTAAAACTAATAACTATAACTTACAAACTATATTATTAAACTTAAAAAACTAATAATTATAAAGAGCAAAGGTTTATTTTGACTCATAACTTACAAAACTATATATATATATATATCTATAAACCTTCTAAAACTATAAAACTAAAAATTAACTTATTAAGAGCAAAGGTTTATTTTGACTCACAGATTTAGAAGTTCCATTCCAAGATCATATTTTGGCCTTTGGTGGAGGGGCCAGATAGCAATCATGGGAGTGTGGAGCAGGACAAATTGTTCAACTCAATAGCGAGGAAGGAAAAGTGAAAGAGAAGCCAGTGTGCCACCATCCCCCATAAAGGTATGTCCCCATGACTGAGAACCTCCCACAGAGCCCCGCCTCCCACTGGTCCATCACTTCCCAGTAGCTCCATTCTTGGGAATAGAACTTTAGCACATGAAACTTTGGGGGACATTTTTCACATCATAGAATTATGCTTATTTGTTATGCTTTCATGGAAGCCTATTAGTCACACCAGGCGTGGTAGTGCACACCTGTAAACCAAGTATTGGGAAGCTGAGATAGGAGGATTGCCGGTTCGAGGCCAGCCTCAGCAACTTAGTAAGATTCTGTTTCAAAACAGAAACTTAAAAGGGCTGGGAAGTGTAGCTTGGATGAGTTAAATCACCAGTAACCCCCCGACCAAAAAAAAGTATTACTCAGTACACGCAGGATAATTGAGGAAAGTTTTTATACTATTCTACCCATACTGTGCCTTACTCCTCTTAGCTAAAAAGTGCTCTTTTTGTTCCTAAATTATAGACATACAAATAAATGTATTCCAACTGCAGTTCTTAAGGAAATGTTTTCTCACATTTTTTTATTGAACAAAATATGGATGTGAATACATGAAGTGTTAGACATATTATTTCATCTGTATGGGAAAAGCCAACATTAGAAAATTAAAGTGTACATTCAAAGAGAAGTTGAATTGAGTACAAAGAAAAGGGATCTCTACTGTGAATAAATCCTTATTTAAACTTGATGATTATTCCTACTTCTCTTTCTCATTATTTTTCTTTTGTCAATAGTTCTTTTTCTTGGTTGCATATGAAAAAGACCAGGTTCCTACTCCCAGAGATTTTCTTTAAAAGGATAAACACAAGCCAAACTTGTTGGTGCATGGCTTGTTCATGTAATCCCAGTACTTGAGAGGTTAAGACAGGAGGATTGCAGGTTCCAGGACAACCTCAGTAACTTAATGAGGCCCTCAGCAACTTAATGATACTCTGATTCCAAACAAAAAGCAAAATAGGCCTGGGGGTGTGGCTCAGAGGTAGACTACCCCTGGGTTCAATTCCTAGTACTACACAAAACACACAAAAATGATTTATGCAATGGATTGTATATGAGAATCTTTAATAGCTTTTTATATAATTGCATATCCAGGCATGGTTGGTAAATACATAGGTTTACCCCATTTCCATCATGCCATAAAAAATGAGTTTATTAGATTTCCCTTTTCCTTTTCTTTCTTTTTTTTTAGCTTACTAAGTTTGTTGAAATGTCAGTTTGGGACTTTTTTGTTATTTTTTACTTGATTAATTTTCATTTTTAACATTTCATTTAAACTTTGCTATTGTTAATCTCAAAACTTCTAAAGTTGTGTTCAACCGTTGTATAATGTTTTTTAATTGGAACTGCTTAAATTGAATTTGTTGGATAGTTGCTATTTTAATCTTGGGATTTTGTGTTCTTGTGGCATTTTTGAAATATGTTTCTTGAACATTTTTTTCTATTTGCTAATTTAATTTGTTTTATTGTTGTCTTGTCACTTTAAATTCTTGAGTTTTTATTTCAGAAAAATTTATTTGGATTGTGGATGGGTTATTTGTTGTTTTAATGACCCAATATATTTTCCTTTTTGTGTGTTAAGGCATCAATGACTTTGGAACTAATCTTATTTCTTTATGTGCATTCTTTCTTATATTTTGATCCTCTCTAATGCAGTTATAGGCATAAAAATAAACTATTTCAATGAGACTCTTTACCTGAAATTAATATTTCAAGCAGAATTGATCCAATGGTAAAAGTATTTGGAGACTTTCAAACTAATTGCAGGGCCCTGGAGAGAGATGTTTGACCTCATGTTCTAATTCATGTTCATTAAAGAGATAATTATTTTCATGGTACTTATGATTATTTTAGCAAATTATACATATGTATGTATAAATTATGAATAAGATACATATGTTGTTCATATATGAATAGCTTATATTAGGAGTTTGTAGACTATTGTCCATGGCCACAGGGGGTCACAGCTGTTTTTTCTGCAACCAGTGATGTAAAAATGTTACATTTTTAATGAGCTCTGCTAAAGAAAATATAGAATAAATAACAAAAGTTATGTGGCCCTCAAAACCTAAAATACTTCCTATTTTAACTTTTATAGAAAACTTTCCTTATCCATGACCTAATTCCCCTATAAACAGTTTTGTTACTCATCTTTGCCAGAATGAGAAATAAATCTCCCTCATTCTAACACACCTAAGTACCAACCCTATAAATAGAAACCAATGTCAACATTACTGGTAGGGTAAAATGAAGACACATTAGTAGGTAAGACGAGTTGATATTTCCAGGAAGAATTGCTGAAATGTTTATTTATATTGTCAAAATAATAAGGAAAAGATTTTGGAATTCATGCCAAGGAATAAAATGCTTAGTCTCCAAAATACATGTACTTAAGTAAATACATCAAATATTTATTAATATTTAACGTTAACATATAATATGTGCATGAATGTGTATTCATAAAATGTAGTGTTCATCTGCATTTAGTGTTTGTTCATGTAGAGAGCTGAAATCCTAAAAATGTATAGTTTGACATGATCTTTAAATGGTACTTTAAATGAGGAAAATAGGTGGAAGATATTATAAATGAAATGCACTCTTCTATCTCACCAGAAATTAGAGGAAGTTTTCAAAATCAAGATAGTGACTTTTAAATAACTCACAGCTTCAAGTAAAAAGTGTTGAATTGTGTAATAGTCTAGGTTGACTTAATATCCCTGTCAGTTTCCGAGAAGGAAGGAGTGGGGCCAGGTCCCTACTTAGTGTTATCATCAATTAAACAAAATGATTCAAGTCTTTAAATGACCACATTTGCTATTAACTCCATCAAATCACAGAAGCAACAACACTAGTAGACTGAGTTATAGTCTCTTGACTTGATGTCTTATAATTAAATAAATTAGACAAGTCACTGTGAATCAAAGACATTTAATTTACTTACACTTCATGGTAACCACATCTCCCAAGGCATATAGATTTCTTCAGGTATAATATATTTGTAAGTACTAACATTAAGCATACTTTTTAAATTTATGACTCAATATCTTATATTTTTATCTACTATGCAAATGCCTATTAACCTCTTTCAGAGATATTACTCAGGGTGAAATTAGGCTATTATTTTAACCCTCTCTCATTCTTTATTTAATTTGCCTATGGGTTTTGAAAAACAATGTTGTCACTGATCTGACATAGAAGTAGAATAAAATAAGAGTTCTACTCCTAAAATTTATATGTCTTAGGGCAAGAGTAAAAATGGACATTCACATATATGCCTAAATGTTATTTAAAAATTTGTATCTAGTTTAAGTTTTATTAAGTAATATAGATTGTCTCTCCAATCTAAGTATACCTTCAAAATAAGAAATATGGTAAGATTCAAATTTATAGTCTTTGGATTATGTAGCATTCCAGGCCAGAACAAGGTGGCATGGGGGAGCCAGGTCTTGTGTCCCATCACCTCTTTCACATGTCGTCCTTTTCTTTCTATAGCCCTTATGTGGGCATTGGGAACACCTCAGCCTGCTGGCGTGAAATCCAGCTAAGAGCCCATCAATGTATGCCCTAGGCCAGCATTTGGGATTATAGATGTAGATACTACACAGCTGACATTCCAATTATCAGCAGAGGTACACATGAAGTAAATATCATTAGAACTAAGTCACATGACTTCCAATACCGTGTAAGAGCTGTCTACTAGCTACATACCCTAAATTACATTAGTAGAACTACTTTTCTATGTCTAGCTGGCCAGCTTTTCCTTCTATTGTATTGTCTTCAAAATTTAATTATCAGCTGGGCTTAGTGGCACAGGCCTGTAATTCCAGTACTTGTGAAGCTGAAACAGGAGGATCACAGATTCCAAGCTAGCATAAAAAACTTAGTGATACCCTCAGTAACTTAGTGGTGAGGCCCTGTTTCAAAAAACAATGGCTAGGGGTGTAGCATGGAGGTCAAATGTCCCTGGGTTTAATTCTTAGTACCAAAGAACAAAAAAAACTTTCATAACATTATCATAATCATCAACATTATTTTTTACATTAATGAGAATCGATCTCAGCTGAATGTATATTTTGTTATAAACTTGGCTGGGTAGAGAATTCTAGAGTCAGATAACTCATTCTTTAATTGTTTATTAGAATATGAATTCACTTATGTTTTAATATATAGTTTTACCCATAATTAACTATAATACTGAACAGGAATTTAACAGAATTCAACAGCTAATAAAATATCTTAGTAAACTAAGGATAGGAGAGAAATTCCTCAACATGGCAATGGAAATCAATGAAAAACTTACTATCTCCACCATCATTATGATGAAAGACTGAACATTTAATGCCCCCTTAAGATATTAACTAGAGGCATTTTTATAAGAAAGAGAGAAGTAAAAATTGTTCACAAATATTAGGTATGTAGAAAAGTTTGAGGAAGTTACAATATATCTACTAAAACAAGTTAATTTCATAGGTTTATAGGAAATAAGATCAACACAAAAGCATAATTGGATTTCTATATACTTATAACCAAAATAGAAAATATTTTATAGGTACAAAATTTAAATAAAATATTAATAATAATAATTTTAGCAAAATATATACAGTAACTATACACGGAACTCAGAAAATATTGCTTAGAAAGTTGTAAAAGAGCAGAAATTAGAGATATTATGTTCCTAGATTTAGGAAAATGTTTCTAAAATTTTAGTTCAGCTATTGGCCTATAGAGGAAAAGCAATTCTAATATAAATCCCAATAGGTTTTTCCATTTAAAAAAAAATTAAAAAGCCAGGTGTGGTGGCGTATGCCTGTAATCCCAGTACTTGGGAGGCTGAGACAGGAGGATTGCAGGTTTGCAGTCAGCCTCAGCTACTGAGACCCTCCAGAACTTGTTTCAAAAATAAAGAATAAAAAATAGGGCCTGGGGTATAGCCCGGAGGTAGAATGCCCCTGGGTTCAATTCCTTGTACAGCAAAAAATTAAATTAAATTAAATTAAAAAATAAATAACAATAGGACTGGGGGTGTAGCTCAGAAATAAAATGCCCCTGGATTCAATCCCCAGTTCTGAAAAAAAATAAAAATTATAAAATATATGTAAAACTACAAAAGACCAAGAAGACAAAATAATTAGGAAAATGCCATATATATATATATATATGTAACATATATATATTACCTAATCTTGATATTCATAAAAATTTGATTTCAAGAGCTAATCAATGTTGCCCACCTATAATCCCAGTATTTGGAAGACTGAGACAAGAGGATCTTAGGTTTGAGGCCAGCTTCAGCAACTTAGCAAGGCCCTCAGCAACTTAGTGAGACTCTGTTTAAAAATGAAAAAAATAACTTTGGGAGGCGGAGACCGGAGGATCCGGGTTCGCCGCCAGCCTCAGCTCTCTCGCTCTCTCTATCTCTGTCTCTCTCTCTCTCTCTCTCTCTCTCTCTCTCTCTCCTTAGTGAGGCCCT